>CANYLF014823017.1:0-15439 GCA_948193215.1 Bocquillonia castaneifolia
CCCCCCCCCCCCCCCCCCCCCCCCCCCCCCCCCCCCCCCCCCCCCCCCCCCCCCCCCCCCCCCCCCCCCCCCCCCCCCCCCCCCCCCCCCCCCACCCCCCCCCCCCCCCCCCCCCCCCCCCCCCCCCCCCGCCCCCCCCCCCCCCCCCCCCCCCCCCCCCCCCCCGCCCGCGTGATTTTTTGGAGAGAAAATTATGAGAAGAAAGCATAAATTTCCTTGAAAATCAAATAAGTTGAGAAAAATAAGTCTCTAAATCCTTCAAACACTTGAAGTTGATCATAATTGCTAAGAACATTGGAGAAAAAAGGTTACTATAGCATAAAATTCTGAGGGCACACCATGCATCCATGATCAAAGGATTTTAATGCTAATTTCATTTCTTTGATTTATCTACCATTTCTATAATTATCATCTTATTTTCTATTTCTTTTTACAATTTTATTGTTTCTATTTATTATCTTAATCATTATTATGTGTTATTCTGTAGTTTGCATGATCTAGGCAGTTTATATTATGTGAGTAAATTTATTTTGTGTTCTTGCTTATCTATGTAATTTAGTTTATGATTTTGTTTGATTAATAATTTCCATATAATTTACATGTTATGATAATATATTTGGTTGTTTCAATATAATATTATTAATATTATGATAGCCTAAGACGTTCTTCATAACCAATTGACCCCTTCCTTATTTTGCAGCAATCTGAAATTTTTGTGTAGATCCTTGACCAAGAACCGATCGGTTCTTAAAGAACAACCGGTCGGTCGATTGATTAACCGATCGGTCATTCCCTTAGAACCGATCGGTCCATCATTCTGGAATGCGAGATTTTCAATTTTCTTAGTAAATTAGGGTTAAACCGGACTAATTAATCAACTCAGTAATTATTAAAATTAACCTAGAAACTCATTTCTCCTTTCCTTTTTTTAGGATTTACTCTATAGAATTTATTCTATATTTGTTTGCAATTTGTAATAATTATTTTTGTACTTTCTTTATTTTGTGTTTATTATTATCATATCACACATTTGCATGATTTAGGATTAATTAAATTAATAATTAAAGTTGGTAATTTTAGATAAAATTGGTAGAAAATCATTTCCCCTTCCATTTCTTTAAGGTTGAATGTATTTTATTTATTTTATGTTTTATTAATTATCTTGTATTATTTTTATATTCCATTCAAGATCCATTTTATGAGATTTAATTAATTAATGTGCAAATTTTAATCAAATAATTAGGAAATAGAATATGTAAGAACTCATTTTAATTATATTTTACATATAATAAATTAGGAATAAATATTTGGTAATAATTTGTAAATAAAATGAGTAGAAAATAATATTTTGGTATACTTTCCATGTAATTAATTAGGACTAACGGGTCGGACTTAATGTTAAAAATGGGTTAGAAATAATTAGGGATCAATTTTCATTGTTAAATATGTTATAAATTTGTGTGCAATTTAATTGTATTTGTTATTATACGCTTTCTTTTATTTAATGCTTGTTAAAATAAAGAATTAATAATTTCACTTGGTAATTAAATAATAAAATGCGCTTTATGGGATGCTTATTCCAAACCTAGAATCGTCTGGGTGATGACGATGAGTACTCTTTTAAAGGAAATCTAGTCGTTCATCACATTATAAAAGGCGATCTCGAACCTACTCGGGTGGCGACTCCTCATTCTCCACTACACCTTAACAAGGCTAATGCATTTTCCCTAACTTTAAATAGTAGCAGTGTCGTGGTCGCTAGAGCCCGGGAGCTTGGGCCGAAAACCCTCCGTCCACTGTGGCGACTCCACTGGGGATAAGAGAATAAGATTTCGAGCATTTTATTATTTAATTACCAAGTTAAGTCATTAATTTCTTTGCATTCATTTTTGCATTGGTCCCTATTAGCCCCGGTACCACTTATAATGTGATCCAACGATTCCACTCGTTTCTTGGGTTGTATTATCGGTGATTACCACTCACAGTGATTGAGATTCCTACCTGGCTTACCATCTTAGCAATGGCTAATGAGTCATGGTTAATGGGAAATTCATGCTGGATCTCCTACCATCCTAGCAATGGTTAATGGGAGTCCAACTCTGTGGGAACCTTTTTAGCCAACCCGGTTGTCCTAGCCCATATGTAATGGCCATAGTAACTTCCACTTGGATTATACCAAACATTGCTTGTTGTTTGATGCCATGAAACCATTATTTTGACCTAGTCTAATGTTATTGTCCTTAGATCAAACCCTAATTACTACTTATGTGGAAGGGATGTCAAAGTGTTGACCTAATTGTACCTGATTATTACTAAGATGGCCTTAGAACATAGGGAATATTGGGATTTAAGAAAAGTAAACTCGATTACTACCCTTGAAAAGGGATGCTGGTGTGTCAGTCTAATCATATATGACTGATACTAAAACGACCCTGGAACATGGGGAATATTAAGGACAAAGACATAGGATAAGGACTTCATAATGACTTATTATTTGGTTTGAATGTTGAGAGCTATATGTGTACACGTCGGTACTTACATCCCCTATTGATGTATAGGACCAGACCATGTCCTAGGAAATTGGACTTTACCATGGAATACATGTGTGGGAGTAATAAGGTTGGCAGGTCTACCACTTGGTAGTATTTGTCTTTGTATAGATAACCCGTTTTCTTATTTCCTTTGTCATGTATTCATGCATACATACATACATACATGCATTTGCAAAAGTCTTTGCTAACATCCTGTTTTGTAGTGAATCATAGATTCTGCAAGTTCATCCAGAACCACGTGGAAACAAATTGGCGGATGACTAATCCGCGACCTCAGTGACATTTCAGAGGACTCTACCTCAAGCACTTTCGAAGCTCCAGAAAACTTGGAAATGCCAATCATGTCTGAAAGCCCGAACCAAGGCATTGACATGAATGCTCTAATAGTTGCTTTATGGATAATAGTCCGCGAAGAAGTTCAAAATGTAGTCAAGAAGAATGACGAAGCTTCTAATAATGATAACAACTCTGAGCGCAATGATCGGGATAAAGAAAAGGAGAATAAGGATGACGAGATAGAAAGTGATGCTATTTCCACCCTCACCAAGAAAATGGAGAAGCTCCACGATCTTGTGAAGGGTAATAAGTCAGAGGCTGATTATGACCTTGATTGGATGGGGATTAAAGGCATGAAGAAGCTACCTTCAAAGTTCACAATGCCAGATATGTAGAAATTTGATGGTACAGGGGACTGCAGGCTACATATCAATCAGTATGGTTCTATAATGGCAACTACACCACTAGATACAGATCAAAAGGTCGGAGTGTTTCCTTTGTCCCTCACTGGTGTAGCCCAAAACGGGTATCATCACTTGCCCTCTTCAATCCAAGCAGACTGGAACGAATTGTGTGAAGCTTTCATTGGCCAGTACTCATACAATGCTAAACTTGAAGTGTCACTTCGGGATCTTGAGATGATGATGCAATGGCCTAATGAATCCTTTGCTGATTTCCTTACCCGCTGGAGGAATAAGGCTGCTCTACTAAAAGACAAACCTTCAAAAAAGGATCAAATCAGAATAGTGGTCAGGAATGTACTTCCAAATATGGTACACACTCTGAAAACTATGAACCTCAAGTCCTTTAATGACCCATATGATGATGGATTACAATGTGAGGAGATTGAAATGGAGAGACAGAGAACCCTGAAAGGAAAAGCACCTTATGCCCGACATTTAACCCAAACCCATAAAACAGTTGATGTCAACCAAGTCAAAACCAGGAAAACCTACCGTAAATTTTTAAACTTCAACCACCCTCTATCCAAAGTCTTTGAAAGGCTCGAAAGACAAGGCCTCTTAAAACCTGAGCCAGCTAGGAATCCTCCAAACACCAACTCATCCAATTACAACCCAAATGCCTATTGTCATTTCCACCAAGTGCAGGGGCATCATATTGATAACTGCTTAAAACTCCAACACCAAATTCAAGACCTCATAGATACCGGGAAAATCACTGACCCAGAATCCAGACAGCCAAACACCAAAACCAATCCTTTGACCAATTATAACCATGTCCCACTGCCAAACCAAACCATGTGCATTGATTCAGGGTTCAAATAAGAGGAAGTGTTAGCTTCATTTGATCAAACATGTCCAGAGTCAAATCTCCATAAGGTAGTTAAGGAACATGTGAATCACTTAAGGATGGATGGAGTATTCCCTAAAGACGAATCTAATGCTTATCTCCTACAAATCAAGAAGGGAGGCATTATTAAGGATGTCTTTATGTTTGATGCATGGTACTCTTCCAGTGAAGATGAGGTTATGGTTGAAGATGCTGTCCAATTAGTGAAGGATGGAGAATTTGAAGTAAAGTCTGTCAGCCGAAGTGGAAAGGATTATTAGAGAAAAGAACCAAGCATCCAATGTCTGAAACCTCTGCCAAGAGAGATGTCCCTATCAAAGAAACTATTAACCCTGTCACAGAGGCCCGGGAGGATCTGCTTACTGAATAATTAAAGAAAACTAAAGCCGATCCAAGCATATGGGATATACTTGTTTATTTAGAATCCTACAGGAAAGCTTTGGTTGAGGCTCTATCCAAAATTCAGATTCCAGATGATGCTATACCAGAGAGTATGGTAAGGTTAATGACTCAGAAAAAGCAAGGAGAAATCACTTTCATGGATGAAGACTTGCCTTTAGAGGGAAAAGATCACATCAAAGCCCTCTTCATCGCTGCTGAAGTGAATGGCAAGAAAACTTCATATGTAATGGTAGATGAGGGTTCTGCCATTAATGTTTGTCCTTCCAAGCTGATGATAAAGCTAGGGATTACTGTTGCTAACCTCAAGCCATCTGAATTGGTTATCCGGGCCTATGATGATTCAAAGAGATGTGTAGAAGGAATCTTTACTACAAAGGTGAAGGTTGTTCCTAATGAGTCAATGGTGGATATAACTGTGCTTGATATCCCAATGACCTTTGCCGTGCTGCTAGGGAGGCCATGGTTTCATTCGCTGGGAGGTGTCCCCTCTACCTTGCACCAGAAAATCAAATTTCCTCATGAAGGTGGTATCCTAACCATTAATACTGAGCCTGTTCAATCTCTTGCTGTTTTAATGGTTGCCCCGAAAGGTGTTATTTCCCCAATGGGATTCCAGGTGATGGGTATATTTGAGGATCTTACCAATCCTTAAGTTAATGCTATGCTAAAGAAGATGAATTATTTGCCAGGCTTAGGACTGGGAAAGAATCAACAGGGAGTCACCTCATTTCTAGACTTCAAAACTCAAATAACCTGTGATGGTTTGGTTACAAGGGGGAATCTCCTCAAGAGGCTAAGAACAAGAAAGGATGAAACTCGCTTTATGACTACTTTGTACCTAATGCCGGTGATCGTTCTGATGAAATGCATGCTGTCGCTGAGGAGAAGCCGGTCCCAGGTTTTTAGATCTTTAATGACTTTATGCCTTTGGAGGAACTGATTACAGATGAATTACTGGTGAAAGTAGAAGGACTGACCATTGAAGAAGCTGATGCTCCGCCTACTGCTGATGTCATCCTAGTTTCTGAACTAGACTCTTTTATTGAAAATACTTTGCTTAATGTATATTATTCTAATTATGTAATTTCCCCTGACCTCTTTGAGGATGAGGATACTTTTGTTGTCAAGGTCAATGATATAACTACCGACTTTGCTTATTTGTGTGATGTTTTCCCTGATGGCACTGTGCATTTCATAGATCATACCATGATCATGTTTAATATTAATTATGTTCAAACTAATGCATTTAATTTAGGGATAAAAGAAGAACCTAAGGAAATATTGATTGCAGCCAATATAACCCTCGAGGATAGGGTGAAGTTCGAACAGAACCTCAAAAAGAGAGAGAAGGTGTTTGCCTAGACCTATGATGACATGCCGGGTGTTGATTGAAACATTGCAGAACACCACATACCCACTAATCCTCAGACGAAGCTAGTTAAACAGAGACTCAGACTATTGAGACCGGAATGGACGATATTGATCAAGGAGGAAATTGAGAAACAGATCAAGGCCAGGTTTTTAGAAGTAGTGGAATATCCAAAATGGTTGGCCAACATAGTTGCAGTACCAAAGAAAGATGGCAGAGTCATAATGTGTGTAGACTACAAGATTTGAATAAGGCATCACCCAAAGATGACTTCCCACTACCCCACATCAATGTCCTTATTGATAGCGTAACAGCCAATGCCATGTACTCCTTCATGGATGGGTTCTCAAGTTACAATCAGATTATGATGGCCCGTATTGACAAGTTCAAGACTACATTCATTACCGAGTACGTGGTGTTTTGCTATAAAGTTATGCCTTTTGGACTGAAGAATGCATAGGCAACTTACCAATGAATGGCAACCACTCTGTTCCATGATATGATGCACAAGGAGGTAGAAGTCTATGTCGATGACATGATGGTCAAATTAATCCCCCTACTCATGAACAATATTTTGAAGCCCTAGAAAAGTTTTTAGCCAGGACTGAAAGATATAATCTGAGACTCAACCCTAAGAAATATGTTTTCGGGGTAACTTCAGGGAAACTATTGGGCCATATAGTAAGCCAGAGGGGTATCAAAGTGGATCTAGATAAGTTTAAGGCTATTCTGGAAATGCCAGTACCAACGAAGGAAAAGGAGATCAGAGGGTTTCTGGGAAAATTATAGTACATTAGCCGGTTAATCTCAAAATTGACCATAGTGTGTGATCCAATCTTCAAGCTGCTCAGAAAAGATCAGCCAAAGTAGTGGAACTTAAGGTGTCAGGAAGCTTTTGAAAAAATAAAACAATATTTAATGGCTCCTCCTGTCCTCCAATAACCAAGGATGGGGAAACCATTAATATTGTACTTGGCCCTTGAAGAGGAGGCAATAGGAGCTATGATGGCACAAGCAGATGATGGAGGGGTCGAACATACTGTTTATTATCTTAATAAGAAGATGTTACCTTATGAAATCAAATATGACTTGATACATAAGACTTGTTTGGCGGTCATTTGGGCAACACGGAAGCTTCATCATTACTTTTAGTCATATCAAGTTGAAGTGGTAGCCAAGATTGATCCTCTGAGGTATCTTTATGAAACACCAGTCTTGATAGGGAAATTGGCAAAGTGGCTGATACTCCTGACAGAATTTGACATTCAGTACATCACGAAGAAGACCATTAAAGGTCAGGCAGTGGCTGAATTCATGGCTCTTCATCCAAACGAGGATCAAGATAACTTTGAATTTGAATTTCTAGATGAAGGGATTAATGTCATTGAGATTCAAGAATGGAAGTTATATTTTGATGGTGCAGTAAATAGTAAAGAAGCCAGAGTGGTAGTAATTTTAATCACCCCTAAAGGAGAAAACATCCCTTTGGCCAAGAAGTTAGATTTTTGGGTCACTAATAATATGGCTGAATACGAAGCCTGTATCTATGGGTTAGAGACAGCTATGTCCGCAGGAGCCAAAGAGATTACTATGTATGGAGATTCAATGTTGACCATTAATCAAGCCACAGATGAATGGGAAGTGAGAGACGATAAGTTGAAGCCTTATATAGAACGCTTGCAGGCAATTATGATGAACTTTCAAAGATGTAGTCTTTTCTACTTACCCAGTGAAAAGAATCAGATGGAAGATGTTGTAGCTACATTGGCATCGATATGGGATAATCCAAAAGGGGTAGTTATGAAGCCACTTCTAATGGTAAGATCAAAACAGCCATGTTATCAGAACGAACTAGTGATGTGCTTATTTAGACCACAGGAAAAGCCGTGGGTTTATGACATCCAAAAGTTTCTAGAAACTCAAGAATACCCTGAAGGATTCTCTAGCAAACAAAGATACACCTTGTGGATGTTGTCTAGAAATTACACTCATCACAATAGTGTACTTTATAGGCGTACTCCGTTAGGAACTCTACTTCGATGCCTTACAAAAGAAGAGGCTATGGAAGTAAAGAAGGAAATTCATGATGGATTATGCAGTCCTCACATGAGTGGACCGGTGCTTACTACAAAAATTCAACGACAATGGTACTACTGGGATTCCCTGGATTATGATTGTATTCAACTAGTGAGGAAATGTCATGACTGCTAAATACGTGAAGATCAGATTCACATCCCACCATCAGAATTGCATAATCTAACCTCATCATGGCCATTTTTGGCATTGGGGTATTGATATAATTGGGCCTATAAAGCCTACAGCTTCAAATGGCCACAAGTATATCATCATGGCAGTTGAATACTTCTCTCGGTATATGAAAGCTACATCTCTACCAAACGTCACCCCTCAGAATATGACAGAGTTTATTAATAAAAAAACTCAAATGCAGATTTAGTGTCCCTCATCATGTTGTTTCTGATAACGAAGTTCAGTTCAAGGAGAGACAACAGAATTTTTGAGAAAGAACAGAATTGAACATCATTAGTCATCGCCCTATAAACCGTAGGCGAATGGGGCTGTTGAAGCTACTAACAAGACGGTTAAGAAGATTCTAGCCAAGATGGTAACAACTTACAAGGACTAGTCATCACAACTCCCATATGCTATAATGGGATACAATACATCTGTCAGAAGTTCAATAGGTCAGACTCCTTATTCATTAGTGTTCGGGGGAGAAGCAGTACAGCCGATAAAGATGCAATGTAAGCCACTGAGGGTAGCCTTGGAAGCACAATTGCTAGAAACTCAGTGGGATGAAGCTAGGTACCAACAGCTATTATCTTTAGAGGAGAAAAGGAAGAGGGCATTGTACTATATTCAAGTTTATCAGAAATGAATTGCCAAGGCTTTCAATAAAGGCATTAGACCTAGAGCCATTAAAGAAGGTGATTGGGTTTTGAAGCAAACCAGACCGATTCCTTTTAACCCTAGAGGCAAATTCAAGCCTAATTGGGAAGGCCCATATTTAGTGTTGAAGGTTCTACCAAAGGGAGATATCAAGATATCTGACTTGGACGGGAATGAATTCACCCAGCTCATTAACCTAAATAGACTGAAGAAATATTATCTCTAGGAAAAGAAAAGTTGACCACTTGTAAAAGATGATGGGTAGCATATTGGATGTAATCAATAAAGTACACTTTTGTAGCTAACCTTAAATGCATTGAATAAAACAAGAATTTTTACTAAACATGGTTTATAGTGTGTTCTTTATTCTGCATCAAACCAAAAGGGAAACACTCACACAAAGCAAATGGTTATGAGACCTAACGCCTGGCTTTCTTTGATGAAGAACTCTCAAGCATGCTCATTTTATATAAATTGTTAGCTCTCTTTTCTCTGGTATAGGAAGGTTCTTGTTACAGCTTCACCCAAGCTTTAAAATTATCATCTATCTCTGTACTTAGGTCAGTTCTGAGGTTCCACTCAATCTGTCTATCGGACCAGTCTTGCTGAATATTCTCCAAAAATTGAGGCCTAAGACAAGACGGCTCAAAGACAGGAAGTACATGAACGATGTGTAAATTCATACTAGCAGTCGAGCCTAGAAGGTGTGCAGAAGCTGGTAGAATGCAGGCCAGCCAAGGGGACGCAGTTCCCAAAGAACTCATGAGTCACATATGACAGCTACCACCAAGAGCAATGCCACTGCATTTTATCATCACTGCGAGTACTGAAGAACTCATGCCATTTTAGACCAGTAATTACGGGTTCAGGATGTTGAAGTGGTCAAGACTTTAACTGCCTTGGTTTGAACTTCAAAGGATTAACTGGGGGCATGATTAAACCCAACCTTTCCTTCAGCCATATCTAAAAAATAAATAAATAAATATAAAAATAAAAATAATAAAAAATAAAATAATAATAATAATAATAATAATAATAATAATAATAATAATAATAATAATAATAATAATAATAATAATAATAATAATAATAATAATAATAATAATAAGGGAAAGATAAAAAGCCTGATGAGTTGTAAAATCCCTTCGGGGGCAACTCATGCAAAATTCAAGGCAAAGGAAATAAATAAAAGTCCGATGAGTTGAAAACCTAAATATGGGCGACTTATGCAAAAGTTAGGACAACCTGCTAGGGTGAAAATCTCATAAAAGGGACGCTCTAGGCAAAAGTAAAGGCATAATTACCTGAAGAAGCAAAGGACTCCCTTGGAAATTGCCACCTCCCCTTGCTGAATCTAATTATATCAATGTCTCTGCCAAAATTACTGGAAAAGGATCAGCCCCTCTCTCCACTTGCTCCATGATATAAGCAATCTATATGTCACCTATCTTATCAGGTGAAATCAAGAGGAATTGAGCTTAAAGATAGAAGCCTAAGAATCTACGCCAAGCTGGACTTCCTGACGCTTTGGCCTTACCCCATTCAAAGAGCTCTTGGAGAACCATTCTATTCCCAACAGAACATTGCAATAATGTACTTGGTGAAAGATCAAAAAGTTGCACCATGAAGCTTGGAAAGCTCAAAGTCAGGTTGGGAATCGCCATAGGAGCAGCGGAACGATAATTTTTACCTAAAATGGCAGCGAACTCTTCTGGCAGGGGGCATACCTCATTTGCATGAAACTTGAAAACATGATCTCTAGGACTCCAATACTGTGTAGCACAATGCAAGAAAGCATAGTTGACATGAACGATTCTTAAAACACCAAAAGAAGACAACCATAGATCTCAAACAGATTCCAAGTTTCTCTGAAAATGACTTGAAGAAGTCAGACATTGAATCACCGACCGAAGTAGTCATTTTGGACCTCTTGAAACAAATCTTGTTTATTTTTAATGAATTCTTGATGCTCAAAAGTGCTTAAGATTGATTGAAGAAGACAAGAAAAGATCTGAATTAACACCCAGATTGATCAACCGATCGGCTGACCTCGATTGACCGGTCGTGTGATCAATTAGCCGATTGGTCATTCATTATTTACCTTGGAGAACTGATCGGCTAAGTGGAGAACCAATCGGTCCATTATGTGGCGTCTCCAAACTCAACTATTACGCATTCATATACATTCGTATAGGGTAGAAAATGAAGGAAAACACATAATAAATATTGCATTACCTTTAAAATAGGTTTCAGCATATAGATAGATAAAAAGCATGCACAAACAGGTTCAAATACCATGAAGAGATGATCAAATAGAAGAAAACAAAGTGCTATGATCATCAATCCAACGTCAGAAATCTAAAGCAAGTATTCCTAAGAACTAAGATCTAACAACTAGAAGCAGAAGAAAAAGCAACAGCAAGATCAATCATGTCTGCGTCTAGTTCGATGAGACCCAACTGTGGCACTCTGGCTCACCGATGAATCACCCTCGTCCTCATCATCATGCTGATAGGCATCTTGCATCCCTGTGATCTTTTGACGCAAGTCCTCTATCTCTCTCTGACTCTTCCTATCACGCTCCTACCAAGCCTGACAAATCTCTATGGTGAAATACTTGCTAGCCTGATAAAGAGAGGCAAGATATGATGTATCCTCAGTAGGTAACTCGAAGACACGAACAAGAATCATTAGATGAAACCAGTCAGGGAGCAAACAAAAAACACTACAAGAATCAGGGAAAGAAACATACATGAGTGCAACCTTCAGAATACTCAAAGCTGGGGGCCTCTACTAGATGCAACTGATGCTCTCTCAACCCAAAAGGAGCCCAACATTGAATAAAAGCTCCTAGGAAGGAATGGATGACTCCAGGCACTATAGAGCTAGAATCTTCACCTCGAACAGATGATCGAGGGATAGCTCTACTAGGCCCCGCTTCATGTCTAACAGGCCTCCCTCCTATTGGTGGAGGGTCTACAGGAGCAACATCAGAGTATAAATTACCTGGTATCCTGACAACCTCCCATTTGGCTTGCACATAAAGAATTACTTAGTTAAATGAAAAGAATAACTTAGGAAACTAAAATGAAGAAGATTATGTTACCTCGCGAACTCTGTCTACAGAAAGAGGCAATATGCCTAAGCACTCCCTCTGAATGTAACTAGGATAATTCTTTGCACGCCTCTCAAAGAACTTGATGGCAGGGATACCTGTAAGGTAAGGTAATACCTCCTCATCATTAAGGGTATGAGCCCAAAACATCTCTCTAGGGGGAGCACGAGGGATTCTTTGCCTATCAATAATCTGATAATCCAAGGCCCTCTCTCCAAGGAACCACATCCTACATTCTAGACCCTCAAGAATCATCCTAAGTCCATCCTTGGGGAGTGAAATCCTCACATAATCAGGAAGCTCATCCTCTGGTCCTAACCAATCTGTGTGAACCTATTAAGAATTGTGAATGAACAGGTAAGTACTCTACCATATATGCTTTTGAAACTAATAAAGTTGTATTGGTTGTTACCCCAGAAGTAGGTACTACATTCAAGCAGCCCCGATGATCATCAACTGTTGAGAGACGAGTAGGAGAACGAGACAACCCCCAACAGGTGTGTAGAGGAAAAGTCCTGTTCGGGTCGACAGGTTGGAAGTCCCTAATATCTCAGCTCGATTGCCCATACTTGAATCAAGGTCAAATGTTAAAGCAAGAAGATGTTTCAAAGGCAAGCAAATAAGTGTATTATGGAAAGTCTATACTTGAAGAGCATGCCAGAAGCCGTTAAGCTTCTTCAATCCATTCGAGACGCGGTCTATGTAATGATAAAGGTAAGATAAAGAAGCTGAACCCCAGTCAAAAGTCCCCATCTCATCAAAATCCTGCAAGATAGGTATGAAATACAATGGTAAAGTGTAGGTATCATCACATAACAAAGTGGTGCCAAGCAAATAGGTGATGAAACACCTAGCTATCCTATCGTACTCAACATCGGTAGAAGGGAT
Organism: Bocquillonia castaneifolia; assembly: GCA_948193215.1. Lineage (NCBI taxonomy): Eukaryota > Viridiplantae > Streptophyta > Magnoliopsida > Malpighiales > Euphorbiaceae > Bocquillonia > Bocquillonia castaneifolia. The sequence goes on from CANYLF014823017.1 coordinate 12,821, forward strand.
CTCACTCCCATACCGGCTAGGAATCTCCTCACACTTCATCAATCTATTGTTCATTATCTCAGGCATCCTTCTTAGCATGTCAGTAACAAACTCCCGACGAGTGCCTCCATCAAAAAAGAAGATGCCTCCATCAAAAATGATTCTGACACCAGAACTTTATAATCCGGTGATGGCAGCAAAGGAACTCGGGGTCAGAGTATACTCTCCATATCGCAGCTGAAAGGTGTGGGTCGTGTCAAACCACCATTCCATCAGAGCATGTAGACATGCCCTATCGCAGTGCTCGGACTGATGCCCCTACAGAACCTCGGGTAAAGCCTCTACGAATCTATGAAGACCAGAACACCCCACTCAATCCTTCACAGGATCAAGGAGCCTATCCCACCACTGACGTGCTTTCTTAAAATTGCCAGAACCGGCAAACCTAGGCGTATCTCACTGCAGATAAGCTCATGTAAGTGCAATGCATCCATAATGTCATTCCATTTTCATTATTTCTAAGAAATATCTTTCCTTTCTCAAAATATTTCTAAATAATTTAAATCACAAACTTCTATGTTTATAATACTTTTCACACGTCAATTGCAATTTTCATGTTCATAATATTTGTCATATCTCAATTTGTTAAACTTAAAATCTCTATTAAACATAGCATATCCTTCATTTATTTGTTTTGCTTTCTAAAGCATTTTAGACATTTACATTTCAAACAATTGAAATTTCTCCCTACTTTTGCCTTGAAAAATTATAAATAAGCATATCATACATTGTACTGCATTTACAAGTCTTAAAATCATCTGAAAATATCAGGAAATGGAAAAAAAAAAAAGAAGTACTGCAGGTTGCAGAACCGATCGGCCTGATCGGTTGATCAAGCACGACCGATCGGTTCTGTAACCCAGAACCTGAACCCTAGTTGTTCCAATTCACCAAAAATCGCACAAAAATAACCAATAAACTCAAAATTACCATAGTACTTACCGGACCCGAAGCCAAACAAGTAATGTGAGCTCCTAAGTTGGTTAATGGCTTGATTGGTACACCTTCCCTCAATCCACAAGTATTTGGGGGGTTTTTAGGATTTGTTCAATGGTCAATAGAGAACATGGTTCCCATGGGAGAGAAGGAAGGACATTCTCATTCAGGTTCTCTATCACCAATTTAGGATTTTGGTCCATAATTATGTGAGTTCTTTAGGGAAAAAAAAAAGAAAGAAGAAGGAAGAAAAGAGAGAAAAGGAAGAAGAGAAAGAGGGAAAAAGAAAAAATATATATTCTTAGCAAAAAAATAAAAAAATAAATAAAAAAATTAATAAATAATAAATAATAATAAAGTAATAATAATGATCAGCTCACAAGACACCTTGTAAGCTAGCAGTCACGCAAAAGCAAATCGTGGAAGATCGGAAGGCAACATAAGAAAATCACTGAATTGACAACAATTTTCAAGGCTTAGACGCCACGTTTTTGGAAAACTCATAATTTCCTGAGGCTTAGACGCCAAATTTTTTGAAAAATTCATAATTTTCTAAGGCTTAGATGCGACATTTTTTTTCAGAATATTCATAGTAAATTTTCAAACGCTTAGATGCCAAACCTTTCTGGAGAAGGCTTAGACGCATCTTTAGAAAACTCGAGTTGTATCCTTCGCCAGTGTCCTAAATTGTTTGTTTGCTTTGCTTTAATGCTTTGTTGTCGCTTATTCATGTTATTGCTAACATTGGTAAACTTCGACAAAGCGGGGGCAACTTTAGACACATGTTTTTGGACGCAGGTCATGGAAGTGGCTCGGGACGCCCAATGATGAATACGGTTCAATAATCGAACCAATCTTAACACTAACTCTCCAATAGGAAAGCAAAAGGATCAAATTAATTGAAATCAGACTGTTGAATAACTCGATTTTAAATTCACCCAATTGATCGATTCATTCATTCATTCATTTAATTAGCTATCTAATTAAATTATCATTCCCACATTCCCCCACTAAATTCAGATGTTTTTAAGGGTTTGAATGATGAACCGACCAGCTATCCATGATTGACCGATCGGTCAATCATAATCAACCGATCGGTCATTCATGGAGAACCGATCGGTTGTCCATTCTACAGATTTCAAATCTGATTTTTTATTACCTTTTTACAAATGTGGGGACCAATTTGACAACTCTTGCATCAGATTTATTGAGTATTCCACCTATCAAGGATCCCACATCCCATTTGTAAAGATAAAACTTTATTTAGTGGAGGATGGGTGAAAATTAAAGATGTTTTGGTAATGATTATAAGTCGGGGAGGAGGAATCAAAATGTTTTGAGAGGAGAGGCTCCCTAAAATAAAGCTCATTCTCATCAGATGAGAGAGGGGGGGATTTTTTGGAGAGAAAATTGTGAGAAGAAAGCATAAATTTCCTTGAAAATCAAATAATTTGAGAAAAATAAGTCTCTAAATCTTTCAAACACTAGATCCTAACTGCTAAGAACATTGGAGATAAAAGGTTACTATAACATAAAATTCTGAGGGCACACCATGCATCCATGATCAAAGGATTCTAATGCTAATTTCATTTCTTTGATTTATCTATCATTTCTATAATTATCATCTTATTTTCTATTTTCTTT
>CANYLF014827790.1:0-10071 GCA_948193215.1 Bocquillonia castaneifolia
CGGGAATATATTTATGCAGCCCGTGCAAAATTTTAAATTAAACGGACATCGTTTACTATTGTTTTTAATTTTTAATAGTAAAAACTCAATAAATGCCAAAAATACATTCCCGGACTAAGAAATTGAAAAACCAAAAATTACAGTCATTACATAACGGCTCGTTACTTGCTGAGGTTGCTCCACTTGAATGTGCAACGACTCGTTGTGTCTGGTGCAACGGCTCGTTGCATGGCTCGTTGTATGGACTCCTAGCTCATGTAACTCATTGGAACTTTTGGCTATTTTCTTCACATGTGCAACGACCCATTACTGAGTGCCCACGGCCCGTTGCATATGCAACGATTGTTGTACTCAAGTGTAATGATCGTTGCACTTGAAAAAATCCTGAAAAATAACGTAACTAAAACATTAGTTAATTAACTTGACTTAGGACTTTTAATCAACATCAAAACAAAGATTAAGTGCCCAAAAAGGCCAACAAGCCCCTTTCAAGGGAGGTCTCAAGTTCGAGCCTCACCCCCGTTGGGAGAGAGTTGGGGCTTTTCTCGGCCAGAAATTAGTCTGGACAACCGTAAAACGGGATTCAGGATACTCCGGTGGGTGCGTGTGTACTCCACCTATCAAAAAAATATATAATGCATTTTTTTGGTAGAAGATTATTCTTTTAATAAAAAAAAGCAATTGTTTGAAAAATTATTAATCAAAAAATATAATTTTGTAAGTTTAAAAAAATAACAAAATTAAAATATATTATTTATACCATATTTAAGTCAGTAAAATTCAAAATTATGCAAAATATATAAAACTAATTTAAAGGTGTACAAAATAAACAATAAATATATAAGAGTAAATGTATATAAAACCGTTAATGAGAGATAGAGCTAATAAATACAAAATAAAGATTAAATGTGAATGATCACTTATTTGCCACATAAGTAAATTAGTCTTGAAACTCACTCAAATCTACTAAATTGAAAAATTAGGAGTCTAATTTCTTATATATATATATATATATATATATATATATATATATATATATATATATATATAACATATACTTTAGTTTAATTATAATTGATTTTATCTAATAAGACCCTATTTATTGTAATTAGATTATTAATTATATACTCTTTTATACTAATTTAGGCAATTTAGATAGAGTCGTAATAAAATTTAAAGAATGAGATTTTTTTGTCAACATTACAACGTTTGGTTATAATTGCAAGTAATTGAAAAGAAATAAAATTTATTAAACTATTTTAAATATTATTTCAAATTTTAAAATACATTAATTATATAAATTAGAAAAATGATTTTGATAGTATTAACCAAAATTTATAAGTCAAATAATTTTTATGAATGTATGAAAATAATAAAAATTAAATTATCCAATCAGACTTATAAAATTTGATATAATTTTAAAAATTTGTAATCTTAAAGATAAAAATAATTACAAAAAGATAAATTTTATAATTTTTGTGTTCAAATATTATGATTTTTGATAAACATATTTTATATTTTTTGAAATTGATATTATTTTAAGATTATAAATTTTTAAAATTAAATCAGATATAATAATTTATAAGTTTAATTAATTTAATTTTTATTATTTTTAAACACTCAAAAATATTATTTGACTTTTTTTGATAAGTGATGGTACGCACATATCCACCGGAGTGTCCTGGACCCCGTTTTACGGTTGTTCAGTCTAATCTCCGACCGAGAGAAGTCCCAACTCTCTCCCAATATGGGTGAAGTTCGAACTCGAGACCTCCCTGGATTGGGACTTTTCTTGTCAAGTGGCTTTGCCACTAAGCCAAGACCCTGTTGGTAAAAGATTATTTGACTTATAAATTTTCGTAACTATTATCAAAATCATTTTTCTAGTTTATATAATAAGTGAATAAAATAATATTTAAGCAGTTTAATAAATTTTTATTTTTATTTTTATACATTTTTATAAATTTATTGAGCTTGAATAATTATGATTAAAATTTTTTTGTAAATATATTTTATCTTTTTTAAATTATTATTAATTAATTTTTTAAAAAAATAATATCAAATTTTATAATAATTTTATGAGTTTGATTGAATAATATAATTTTATTATTTTTATAAATTCATAAAAATTATTTGACTGATAAATTTTTTGTCAATATTATCAAATTTTTTCTAGTTTATAAATTTTTTTTCTAGTTTATATAAATAATGAATTTTAAATTTTAACATAATATTTTAAGTATAATAAATTTATTTCTATTTTTTTATAAATTCAAAATAATATATAAAAAATTTTAAAAATATTATGTAAATTTAATAATTTATTTCATGAACCTATGAACTTTTTTGAAAGTAAAATAAGTTCTTGGACCAAATTAAATTAATTTTTGACAATTAATAAGTTTTTAGGCTAAACAACATCTTATTTTAAAAAAAATTTCCCCATGCTAACGGAGTGAAAGATAGAGGAGGGAAAGTGATTAATTTTAATGAACGTCAGGAGGGAAACGGTTGACTTTTGAAAAGTCGTGAATAAAATAGTTATTTTTTGTAAACCCCAGGGACAATAGTAATTTACCCTTAAAGAAATTAACCCTAAAAAGCCAACAATGTAGAAAATATTTGTTTAAGGCTTACTTACAAAAAAAAATACATAAATTTTAGTGTTTTTAATGTGTAAGGTTACATGGAGTTCCTAATTCTATAGTATTTGATAGATATCCTTGATTTAATTCGCACTTTTGGAAGAGTTTGCAAAGAGCTTTGGGTACACAACTTCATTTTAGTACTGCTTTTCATCCACAAACAGATGGGCAATCAGAAAGAACAATTCGGACTTTAGAGGATATGATGAGAGCTTGTGTATTAGAGTTTTGGGGAAATTGGGATGAACATATACCATTGATGGAGTTTGCGTACAACAACTGTTTTCATTCTAGCATTGGAATGGCTCCTTATGAAGCTCTATATGGAAGAAAATGTCAAAGTCCGGTATGTTGGGATGTGGAAGGTTTGAGACAACTTGAAGGCCCAGAGATAATTCAATTAACTATGGATAAAATTCAGATTGTGAAGTAGTGTATGAAAGCGGCACAAGATAGACAAAAGAGTTATGTGGATCGCCATAGAAGAGACCTAGAATATACAGTGGGGGATAAAGTGTTTTTAAAGGTGTCTCTATGGAAAGGAATTTTAAGATTTGGAAGACAAGGAAAATTGAGTCTTCGGTATATTGGACCATATGAGATAATATAGAGGGTTGGACCATTCGCTTATAAATTAGCATTGCCACCGGAATTGTCACAAATTCACAATGTTTTTCATGTTTCTATACTTAGGAGATATAGGTCATATCATAGTCATGTTTTGAATGAGCCCAAAGTGGAAATAATAGAGAAGTTAACTTATGTTGAGGAACCAATAGAAATTCTTGGAAGAGAGATAAGGAAATTGAAAAGGAAATAAATTCATATGGTAAAAGTAAAGTGGAATCAACATTTAGCTAAGGAAGCAACTTGGGAGGTTAAAGAGCATATGGGAATCAAATACCCGCATTTATTTTAGAGTGGTGGTAAATTCAAATTTCGAGGACGAAATTTTCTAAGTAGGGGAGAATTATCACTACCATAAAAAAATAGAAAAAAAATTAATTATGCATTACCATATCATAAATTATATTATTTACATCATATTCATGTGTAATACATTGTATAATATAATGCAGTAGAAGAGTTTTGTGTGTAGTAAAGTTTTGGGTAGGGTAGAGTAAGAACCTAATTGTAAAGATAGTTAGAGGAGTTATTTATAGTATAATTATGAGTGATGAGTTATATATTAGGAGTAAATTATTTTGAGTAATACATAATGGAGGGAAGGTGCATGTCAACAATTGGAAGAAGAGAAATGTAACAATCAATTAAATAACAACAACAACAATAATAAAAATAATAATAATAACAATTGAGTTAGTGGATAATTCCACCGTTCACCACCACTAACACTTACATTTCTTTCTTTCTTTCTTTCTTTCTTCCTTTCTTCTTCTTCTCTTCCTCCTTCCGTCTCCATCAAAACCAGCTTTAATTCTCGTTTGAAGATTAAAAAAAAAAAAGGGAATTCTAACTAGCTAGTAGATTAAATTGAAGGTTTAGAATTTAATTGAGCTAAGTATTTTTTTTCTTTTGTAGTATTTAATTAATTTAGAGTTCATGTAGAAATTTGGGAAAAATCTTATTTTAAGCTGTAATCATGTAATTAGGACTTGATCAAGTATGAATTATGTATCAATTTGTGAAAATAATATTATTTTAAGGTTGATTACATGATTTGAAGAAAAGAATGTTGCTGATTTTTCACCTGCGTAGAACAACCTCAGTTTTTTTTTATCATAACTTGAGTTATAAAAGTCCAAATTGAACGAATTTGGTGTCTATGAAAACTTTAGGATGTTCTCTACAACTCTGCAAAATTTCATGAGAAAATTTATCCATTTAGTTGGGTGTTTAAGGTCAGATTTTGGACTGCTTTGTTGATATGAGTATAAAAGCAGTTGTATTAAAAAAAATTATAACTTTATTTATACAAATAATTTTGAGGTGATTCTTGTTGCAACGGTTTCTAATTGGATGGAACTATAATTCTGTAAAATGTCAAATTTTTATCAGGTGTATATAATTTCAGATGTATTTTTAAAATCAGTACATATAAGCTGCCTACATGAACACATATGTTGTTATGTTATCATTCATCTCATACATCATATTAAATTTATGTATAGGTATTTATGTGTTATATGTTTGATTTGAATTATAGGAGGTGAGAATAACATTAAAGAGTTTGGAAGTTCTTCTCAAGCACCTAACAAGTGATAAGGATATCCAATTTTGTAAGTAAATAGATATTAATACTAATTGTGTTGTTTTGCTTGAGTGATTGGTTGAGTAGAAATAATCTTATGACTAGAAGATGAGATAAGGATGGATAATACTTGAATGAGATGATATTGATTGATGTATGAGATTATTAATGAGCAAATGAGTAATTTATGATGGATTAATTTGTTGAGAAAATTTTGAGTATGAGATGAATTTTATTTGATTGGCTTGTTGTGTATGACTTGATAATGAGTTTGCTTGTCTAAATGATTGGTTAGAAATTGGTAACCCAAAATTTAAGATTGAATGTATGCATACATATGATAACCCCTAAAAAAGTGAAGAGGGGAAATTGAATGATTTATACATGGGCAACAAGAGGTTGCATTAAAAGAAAAAGATGTGATCGGGTTACCTTTCCTTAACCTTTTTTTTAGATAATTTAACTAGTTATCAAGATTGGTTTGATTTATGGTTGTATTTGTGGTGGATGATTTATTAGTCTGGATGGTGTGTTATATCACATTATGATTGTGCTTGATAGAATTGGTAATAATTATGTGTAGTTAAGATTAGTATTAGCAGTTATTTATTTACTAAGTCGCCAGCTCACTCCTTGACATTATTTTCCAGGTTGTAGATAGCACTTGTAGATTTATGGAAGTCCACATGCATTGTGCTTTAGAAGTTTTAAGGTTGGCCAGTGGATCAATCATTAGCATACTTCATGTATTTTGATGGTTATTGGATTGACATATATATATAAGTTTGTATAGTTTGAGCTTGAAGGGTTTGGTTTATAAATGTGTAAGGTATTGTAAGAATTGCCTGATGGAATGATATGCAACATATTTTATACACTTTTGATGAGTTTTTGGGAGTTTTGTTATCTTAAAAAAAGGAGACTATTATCGATAAGGCATGACCACGTCTTATGAAAAATGATCTGACCCCTGTTTTGAATTAAAGAGTTATGAACCCTAAAACATACCTAATATTATATAAATTATTTTTGATTGTGTATACACCTTTATTGGTTTGGACGTCACATTTATTTTAGTATCAGAGCTCGGATTAGACCCATTGGGACATGTGAAAGATATGATATACATGAATGTGTTCATGCTACGTAATTGGAAGATGAATTTATGATTGTTGTGCAATTGTAAATGTTAATTTGTTTGTAATGTGCAATATACTTGTGTGAGAATTGATGGGAATATAGGGGATTAAGATCACATCATGCAAGCATATATTAATTATGCATAAAGCATTCATTATAGTAAAGTTTGTTAATTATAGGGGATGGATGAGCATGATGCACAATCCACTGGCCCAAGTGAGTCTCGTGAGTTCGTGCATGATCATGATAATGCATTTGGATTTGAGGAACAACAGAGTGTACCATCGGAAGTCCGTCAGTTCTTTAATTTTATGCAAGGAGTGAGACCACCGCTAATAAATAAAGAGATCTTTGCAACAATTAAAAAACATGGGGGTGAGGAGTTTGTGGGTACTACCGATCCTGTAGAGGCGGAGGAGTGGTTGAGGAAATTTGAACGAATAGCTGAGAGCTTTAATTGTACTCTTGCATAGAAATTAAAATTTGCCACTTTCCTATTTGAAAAAGATGCACTTGATTGGTGGGAGATTGTACCTGGGAGTAAAGCTAGACCTATGACCTTGACTTTGAATAATTTTTTTTAAGAATTTGCAATTAAATATACTCCACCGATCTACAAGGATAGGAAGAAGATTGAGTTCTTTGAGCTCAAACAAAATGAGTTGTCAATGGCGGATTATGATTTGAAATTCACAAAGCTTTCTAAGTATGCTCCAAAAGAGGTAGCCACAGAAAAATTAAAAAAAAAAAAAGGTTTGAGAGAAGGTTAAACTTAAAGATTCGCGAGAAGATGGCAATGAAAGCTCCAACATACAATGCTTTGATGGAAGCGGCTTTGAGGGCTGAGGAAACTATAAAGGAGAGGAATGAAATTGAAACAAAGAAGAAGAAAATAGAGAGTACTTTTAACTATTCATCCAAGTCAGGTGTTATGACTTATAGAGACTCTAGTTTTTAGAAGGGAAGTTTCAGAGGCAGAGGTATAGTTGGACCAAGTGGATCAACTACTGTTTCATCAGGTAGGAGTGATCTGAGATCTAGAGGATCTGGATTTGATTCTCAATGTGGGATTAGTGGGACCTCTACTCGAGGTTCTATTCCTCTTTGTTCACAGTGTGGTTGATTTCATTCTGGAGAGTGTTGGGGACCCAATCCAATGATTTGTTTTCGATGCAATAAACCGGGTCATTATGTCAATAGTTGTCTGGAAGGTCGAGGTGCAGGTGGTAGTTATCAGTCGATGAACAAAGAGGAATAGAACCTTGAGTAGAGGTCCCACTAATCCCACATCGAGAATCAAATCTAGATCCTTTAGATCTCAGACCACTTCTACCTGACAAAACAGTAGTTGATCCACTTGATCTAATTATACCTCTACCTCTAAAACTTCCCCTCTGAAAACTAGAGTCTCTATAAGTCATACTACTTAACTTGGATGAATAGTTAAAAGCACTCTCTATTTTCTTCTTCTTTATTTCAATTTCATTCCTCTCCTTTATAGTTTCCTCAGCCCTCAAAGCCGCTTCCATTAAAGCATTGTATGTTGGAGGTTTCACTGCCATCTTCATGCAAATCTCTAACTTTAACCCTCTCTCAAACCTATTGCTTTTTAATTTTTCTGTGGCTACCTCTTCTAGAGCATACTTAGAAAGCCTTGCGAATTTCAAATCATAATCCGCCACTGACAACTCATTTTGTTTGAGCTCAAGGAACTCAATCTCCTTCCTATCCTTGTAGATCAGTATAGCGTATTTAGTTGCAAATTTTTGAAGAAAATCATTCCACGTCAAGGTCATAGGTCTAGCTTTCTCCCAGGTATAGTTTCCCACCAATCAAGTGCATCTTTTCAAATAGGAAAGTGGCAAATTTCAATTTATGTGCAGGAGTACAATTAAACCTGTCAGCTATTCGTTCAAATTTCCTCAATCACTCCTCTGCCTCTGCAGAATCGGTAGTACCCACAAACTCCTCACCCATATGTGTTTTAATTTTTGCAAAGATCTCTTCATCTATTGGAGGTGGTCTCACTCCTTGCATAAAATTAAACTGATGGACTTCCGGTGGTACATTTTATTATTCCTTAAATCCATATGCATTATCATGATAATGTACAGACTTATGAGACTCCCTTGGGCCAATGGATTCTGCATCATGCTCATCAATCCTATATAATTAACAAACTTTACTATAATGAATTCTTTACGCATAATTACTATATGCTTGCATGATGTGATCTTAATCCCCTCTATTCCTATCAATTCATTCACACAAGCATATTAAACATTACAAAACAAATTAACATTTACAATTGCACAACAATCATAAATTCATCTCCCAATTACATAGCATATATACATTCATGTATATCATATCTTTTACATGTCCCAATGGGTCTAATCCGAGCTCTGATACCAAAATAAATGTGACATCCAAACCAATAAAAGTATATACACAATTAAAAATAATTTATATAATATTAGGTATGTCTTAGAGTTCATAACTCTTTAAATCAAAATAGGGGTCAGATGATCATTTTTCATAAGACGTGATCACGTCTTATCGATAATAGTCTCCTGTTTTTAAGACAATAAAACTCCCAAAAACTTATCAAAAGTATATAAAATATGATGCATATCATTTCATTAAGCAATTCTCACAATACCTTACACAATTATATACCAAATCCTTCAAGCTCAAATTATACAAACTTATATATATGTCAATCCAACAACCATCAACATTTTTATAACATCCAAACCAAAATTCTTGAAGTATGCTTATGATCAATCTACTGGCCAACCTTAAAACTTTTACAGCACAATGCACGTGGACTTCCCAAAATCTACTAGTGCTATCTACAACATGAAAAATAATGCCAATGGGTGAGCTGGCGACTCAGCAAATAAATAACTGCTAATACTAATCTCAACTACACACAAATATTACCAATTCCATCAAGCACAATCATGATGTGATATAACACACCATCTAGACTAATAAATCATCCACCACAAATACAACCATAAATCAAATAAATCTTGATAACTAGTTAAATTATCTAAAAGAAAGGTTAAAGGAAATGTAACCCGATGACATCTTTTTCAATTCACATCTTTTTCATTTGGTGCAATCTCTTGTTGCCCAAGTATAAATCATTCAATTTCCCCTCTTCACTTTTCTAGGGGTCATCATATGTATGCATAAATTCAATCTCAAATCTTGGGTTACCGATTCTTAACCAATCATTTGGACAATCAAACTCATTACCAAGTCATACATAACAAGCCAATCAAATAAAATTCATCTCATACTCAAAATTTCCACAAATCAATCCATCACAAATTACTCATTTGCTCATTAATAATCTCATATATCAATCAATCTCAACTCATTCAAGTATCATCCATCCATACCTCATCTTCTAGTCATAAGATTATTTCTACTCAACCAATCTCATAAGCAAAATAACACAATTAGTATTAATAGCTATTTACTTACAAAATTGGATGTCCTTATCACTTATTCGGTGCTTGAGAAGAACTTCCAAACACTTTAATATTATTCTCACCTCCTATAATTCAAATCAAATATACAACACATAAACACCTATACATGATTTAATATGATGCATGAGATGAATAATAGCATGACAACATACATGTTCATGTAGGCAGCTTACATATACTGACTTTAAAAATACACCTGAAATTATATACACTTGAAAAAAATTTGACATTTTATAGAATTATACTTCCATCCAATTAGAAACCGTTGCAATAAGAATCACCTCAAAATCATATGTATAAATAAAGTTATAGTTTTTTTAATACAGCTGCTTTTATACTTGTATCAACAGAGCAGTCCAAAGTATGACCTTAAACAACCGACCTGTTAGCCCCAAGGACCTAAGATTTCAATTGTGATTTTGATGAAAACAAAACATTGGTGATACTAATGCCTTTGCTAAGTGTGTTTATAGGTGATGAATATAATGCAATTGCATAAGTACATTTGATGAAGACTCTTTTAAGGGCTTTTGAGGTCCAAACTAATAAATGGGCCAAAAGATCACTT
>CANYLF014831141.1:0-10248 GCA_948193215.1 Bocquillonia castaneifolia
CATCCAATCACACTTTAAGCATTCACAAGCACACACAACACTTATACTCTGCTTATAATCTCAATTATTTAACAACTACCCGTTTCTCACAATCTACAATTAATAATTAAGCTTTAACAAAGATCAATCATCATTAAAACAGAACATATATATGAATCTTTTCTATTCAACATCATTCTTTCAACATCTTTTCTTTACTCATAGTAAAGACTTTTCTCATAGTAAAGACATCAATAACGGATTTTTAAAATTTAGTAACGGCTTGGTCCGTTATAATTTAGTAACGGATTTGTCCGTTGCTAAATCCATTGCTAATTGCTAACTATAAAAAGTTTAAATTATATATAGTTAGTAATTAATAATTATTTAATTAGTAATTAAATAATAACTAAAAATAAATTTTTATTAATTATATATAATTAATAATTAATATAATTAATTATATAATAGTAATTAATAACTATATTTAATAAAAAATTAAATAGATATAATAAATATATATTTTTATTAATTATATACAGTTACGAATTAGTATAATTATATAATTATTAATTATATATAATTAGTAATGAATAATTATGTATAATTTTTAATTACATAACAATTAATAAATCTATTTTTATCAATTACAGATAACTAGTAATTAATATAATTATTTAATTTTTAATTATATATAACTACTAATTAGTAACTATTTTATTAGTGATTAAATAAAAAAAATATATTTTTATCAATTATATATAATTGGTGATCAATATAATTATTAATTATATAATAGTAATTAATAACTATATTTAATTCATAATTAAATAGATATAAATAAATATATTTTTTATTATTTATACACAACTACTAATTAATATAATTATAAATAATTAGTAATGAATAATTATGTATAATTATTAGTTACATAATAATTAATAAATATATCTTTATCTATTATATTACAATCAATTAATATAATTATACAATAATTAATTATATATAATTAGTCATTAATAATTACCAAAAAAGTAATTAGTAAATTAGTTATTAAATAATAACTAAAAATATTTTTATTAATTATACAAGATTAGTGATTAATATAATTATTAAGTATATAATAGTAATTAATAACTATATTTAATTAATAATTAAATAGATATAAATAAATATATTTTTTAATAATTATGTACAGCTACTAATTAATATAAATATATAATTATTAACTATATATAATTGGTAATGAATAATTAAGTGTAATTATTAAGTACATAACAATTAATAAATATCAATTTATCAATTATATATAACTAGTAATTAATATAATTATATAAATTTTAATTATATATAATTAGTAACTAAAAAATATTTAATTATTGATAAAATATTAACTAAAAATATATTTTATTAATTATACATAATTAGTGATTAATATAATTATTAATTTATAAAATAGTAATTAATAACTAAATTTAAGTAATAATTAAATAGATATAAATAAATATATTTTTATTAATTATATACATTTACTAATTAATGTAATTAGTAATGAATAATTTTGTATAATTAGTAAATAATAACTATATTTAATTAATAATTAAATAATAATTTATAAATATATTTTTATTAATCATGTATCAATAGTAATTAATAACTATATTTATTTGTAATTAATTAATAATTAATAAATATATTTTGTTACTTATTCATAATTAGTGATTAATATAATTACCTAATTTGTATTTAATAATTATATTTTATATATAATTACATAATAATTAATAAATATATTTTTATGAATTTGTAATTAGTAATGAATTTAATTAATGGAATTATTAATTATATAATTAATAATATTAGTAATTAATAATTCACTATTATTAATTACATAATTATTAATAAATATATTAAATAATTATGTAATATTTTTCTAAATAAAAGTTTTTTAGATATATATACTTAAGTGTAAATAAGTATTTTATAATATGATATTAATAATATATACAAGAATTATAATTATATTCAATAATTATGATTATAATTAAGTATAATTTTAATTTTAATTATAATTGTGATTATAATTATTAATATTTTGTTATGCCGAATTTTATGTTTATATAATAAATATATTTTGATAAAATATATAACAGATATCATCAACAGAATAAATGGAAGGCAGATTGAAGGAGCAGATTGAAGGAACTCTAAAGTTAAGCATGCTCAGCGCAGGGCACTCCTAAGATGGGTGGTTTATTGGGAAGTGGAGTGATTTGTTTAATATGGTTTGAGGAGTATTAAATTAATTCCCTATTTTTAAAAAATTAATTAAAGTTATTTATAAAAACTAAAAAAAATAATTTTAATAAATTAATTTATTTAATCACCTTTAATACTCCTCAAACCATATTAATTATATCTTTAAACCTCATTATTTGGCCAAATCACCCCACTTCCCAGTAAGTCACCCATCTTAGGAGTTAATTTTTGTAACGGAATTAGTAACGAATTTATTTCGTCCTCTTCAAATGCAATATTCCATTGCAAATATTTTAGCAAAGGACATATCCGTTACTAATTAGCAACGGACCAATCCGTTACTAATTAGTAACAGAAATTTAAATTAGCAACGGATTATAAGTTAGCCACGAGGTTTTTAGTAATGGCCATAATCCGTTACTAAATCCGTTGCCAATCCGATTAGTAACGGATTTTTGAAGATTAGCAACGGAATTAGTCCGTTACTAATCTGGTTTTTTCTTGTAGTGTTGGCACCAAAAGTAACTTGAGAAAAATAAATTAATAGTAAGTTAATAATAAGCTAACAAGATGACCAAATATTAAAAATAAATTAACTCAATAATATTTTAAAGAAATTGCACTGATAATAATTTAAAAAAAAATTAGACATACCAGTAAGGCAACAAAAGAACTATTTAATGGCAATCCCAATACCAAGTTCACTTCTCGATATTGTCAAAATCCATAACAAAAGAAGCTGAATTCTTAATTTTCCTCGGACAAGTACAACAATCACGACCACCACTTTTACGCATACTGAACGTTTGTATATTCTCCACCATTTCAAACGTAGATGGATCTCACCTTGTTGAGTTAGAGCTTACCTTTTTTCGTGACCCTGATGGATGACCTTTATGAGATTAACAAATAGGTTCAAAAATTCAAGGTTGCGAAGTACTCACAAATTGAGATATTTGCTTTTGAACATTCTCCTTATGTGCAGGCGGTAATTGTTGATGTTTATTTTGCAGTGCTTCTAAGAGTCCATCAATTTTGTCACTGTGATCATCCAAGCCACCATCAATACAACAAAATGATCTATTATCAGTCCTCCATTATGGAGCACATCATCAATTTTTAACACTCCATCTTTTATCATTCTTATCTTTTATGTTCATAAAAGCCCCATGGCCTTTGAAAAATGACCCTTGCAAATAGGTGATAAAGAGTCTGACAAAGCTAATATATATTGTTCATAGAGCTGCTCTAAAGCAAATTTAGAGACACGAGTAACAAGTTCCTTGAAAAAATGGATTTGACATCGATGTCGAATTCAAATTTTCTCATCAGAGAGTCTTTTCTTGATTTCTTGGATTTGACTGTCAATTGCAAGATAAATTTTTCCTTTCTCCATCTAAAGATTACCCGTTGAAACATGTAAATTTCTCTTTAGAATTGCATGTGCACCTTTAGCTCTTGAACTAACATGGTTACCAAAGTGTGTATATTCTTCTGTCTATGCACTAACAAACTATTTTTTTTTTTTTGAAAGGAAGCCACTAGGTTTCAACATAATTAAGTATATAAGGATACCCATTGTACTGCACTTTAAAATGACTCCAAGCTTCATCAAATGATATTTCGTTAGGAGACTTTATTAAATCATTCCAACAAGATAAAAATGACATTGACACCCAATCTTCATCCTTCTCAAAATGACGCTTACAATTCGCCATGATGTTTTTTTTTTCCATATGCCAAACATATAAAATATTTGCAGCCCTTGGAAACACAATCTTTACTGCATTCATTAAAGCCAATTCTCTGTCAGAAATTTGACAGGATTGTCAAAGCCCTTAATTCAAAATAAATACTGATTCACCTAAACTAACTTGTAGAAATAGTGGAACCAGGTCAAATCCCAAGAGAACTATGTAATTAATTTCTCTAAGTTTAAAACAAAAATATAAAGTAAGAGGGGGGGGGGGGGGGTTGAATTGTTGAATTAAAACTAAAAATAAACAAGAAATAAATGAAAGAAAAAATATTTAAATTAACATAAATCAATCTTACCAAATTTCCAATCCAAGGTGTAAATCTCAGCCAATTGTAATTTTGATCATATGCAAAAATATCACTAACTCAATCCAAGAACTTAGTCTACTTAATCGGAAAAGCCGCAGAAAGCAATTATTCTCCTAATATAACAGACTCAAACAATTGCTCAAATTAAATCTTACCATTAATTTAACTGGCCATCATCGTTCCATATCAAATTAAATTATAGCATTTAAGAATAGTGAGAATGACTAAAACAAAATCAATTAATTCATAAAATCTGCAATTAAATCAATCTTGCATCTTTATTTCCCAAGAGCCTATCATGCAAGCTATGTAATTGGGGCCCTCAATATACACACACATGAGCCAACTCTTTACTACTCAATTCAATCATTCATGACAATTACGGATCACAAACTCATGACTAGTGATAGAAAAATAAATATTGAATTAAGGAATCAATATAAATAATTCATAGAAATATGAACAAGAAAATAAAAATTACTTGAATTGAAGAAATTCTTGTTTAACCCAAAGCCTCACAAAATTACAATCGGAATCGATTCACCCTTGGACTGGAATTAAACCCTTAGCCACACATGGTGGACAAACAAAATCAAAAGTTATTGTTGAAGAGCAAATAATGCAGCCTCTGTTGAAACGCACGTCCTTTTAACAAAAGGAGAATTTCACATCCTTTGTCCAACAAGTATATATATATATATATATATATATATATCTCCCTAAAGAGACGTGAGCCCACCAACAATAGAAGCTGCGTCATTTTGCTTCTAAAATAATAGTCCACTCAATAGGAAACTAAACCTAAATAAAATAACAGTAATTCCTAAACAACCTTCCTAATATTAATTCTAATCTAATAAGGAAACCTCAAATAAAGGGAAATTCAAACAAATAAAGTCCTAAACAAGGTAGGAAATAATATTTCCTTATCTAACACTTCTAAAATAAAGGAAATAATGTTAAAAATAAGTTCCATGTGAATTTATCTTCAAAAATTTGAAATCCCCAACATCGGCTCCAAGAAGCTCACAATCAGCAGGACGTGACCACGCCTAGTAAGAAACAATCTTCTAGTCAATTTTCACCACTTTCTCCAACAAGCCTTGACTTTCACCAAGGAAACCAAAAACATGCTTTTTAGCCAAATTCCATCATAATGTCCATATTCCACCTCCTAAATTAAATCAAACACAATTTCTACAAATTAGCACAAAATCAATCAAAATATGAGGGAATTAAACAAAATATAGTATAACTATTTATAACCTATCAGATACTCATTGTTATGAAATAGTTTGCTAAACATTTTCAATGCCCACACATAATCTTCTTCTTCCTCCTTTTGCATAAAGACAAAACAAGAATAAAAAGAAGTGTTAAACTTGAGACTCCAACAATATCAAGTAAAGGCATCTTGTATTTGTTGGTTTTATATGTGCAGTCTATGACAAAAACATTAAGATAACTCTTTATTAATAAAACCGAACTAGGATGAGCAAAAGAATAAATGGGTTAAGTGGCCTTCCCGTTCATACTGAACATCATAAATAAATCCATGATGTGTAATCTCTTCTAATAAGGCTTGCATCACAATACGACCTCCTAATTCCTCCTCCATAATTTTGGCTTTGCATTAAAAATATTTCTAGAAATTTCCAATAATTTATCATTACCTTTATAAAGCGTGGAGAGTATTTCACGAGATGGTATACCAGCCAAAGTCATCTCTTTAACTCGTGTAAATTCTTCCTCCGATAAATGATGAGAAGAAGGATGTCCTGACATATCACTTGATAGCTCATGATTATGAAAAATAGTTTTTACTTCAAGTTTTCAAGATGCATCCGCCTTCTTCTTTCCCCAAATCTCAAAGGGACAGTTAATGACATGAGAAGCTATCTTTCTTTTTCTTTGCTCCATTGGAATACTAGTGGGTCGATAATTTCCTCCTCTATCACAATCAATAATGACATAATAATTTGGTTTTGACCTTTTAATGGTTGTAGCATATCCTTGTGAGAAGGCTACACTTCGAACATCCTTAATTAATTCTTCTCGATTTTGATATGTCATTAAATAGAACTCAAACAATTTATTTGTTTGAACAATACCACCTTGATTTTCCATAAATATTTTTGAGAATTTCCTAATCCTAGGGGGATTCTTGCTCATTACAGCAAAGGAGGACTCCTAAGCCTATTAGGACAAGGATTCCAAGGCTTAAGGGGATTGTTCCTACTACTATATAAACCCCTGCCATCTAGGGGATCAGGTATCATTCTCTCATTCACATACATTTATAACTCTTAAGAGAATATATCTAACTTAAGCATCAGAGTCAAACCCCGGGGACCACCCCAAGTTTGCCCTTGTTTTGCAGGTTCCGGTGACTTAGTACATCTCAGGTGACACTCAGGCAAGGGAAACGTCCCGAACGTTTCATTGGTGTAGTGAGCGTGGACTATTTTTAAGCCAAAAATAGTTCATAATGACGAATAACGATTCCCCCTATGGTTTACCTCCTAGTTTCTTTGGCTCAGGAGGACTTCGGCATGGATACCACAACTACCCAGGACTACTCAGAGGACTCCCCCCACTCAACAATCACCTAGATTTCTAGTTCCCACTGCTAATCAAACTCCTCAACATACTTTAACTCTTGGGATTCAGTATCCTCAAACTCGAGGGTATCCACCAATACCATTGGGAACTCCTCCAGTCACACCAGATCCACCAGCAACTTCCATGCCACCACTAGTTCCCCCAGTTCCAGTAAGGCCTCCTGGAACAGATTTTAATGTCCCTTATTTGCCCCCTCCACCTGTTTTCCACCCAAGCCCTACCTTCATTCCAAATCAAGGAATCCTCGTTCCCCGTCCCAATAATGACATTCCCCCTCTGCCAGGAGTGCAAGATCAAACTAATCTGGCCATACTTCATGGGCACCATGAGTGTGTTCCCCAATTTGTCCCACCAGCTACACCTCATAGGGACAATTTTGAGGGCAGAAGGAGGGGAGTAGAGAATGACCTGGATGATGCATCTTCTCATCCTACTAACACAAGAGGACAGGAGAGGAGTAGTATGATTAATGCGACCGATGTAGCCAGAATTTTGGACGAAGCATGTCAGAAGTTTGATGACAAAATCCAAGACATTAAAGGCTAGATAGAAATAAGAGTCAAACAACCTAAAAAGAAAACCAAGAAGAAAACGCAGAAAGTCACCCCCTCAACCCTGGAGATTAAGGAGAAAATGCCCAAAAGGGGAGATGAGCAATTAGAAAAAGCAATAGCACAAAGAGTGGAACAGGAGGAAGATGAGAAAGAAAAAATAGGAAGACAAGTCAGAGAAGTTATTTGGCAAGATGGGCATGCAAGATTTCAACCCTGGGTTCAATTTAAAGAATGAGTCGCCCTTGGCTCAACACATTCTAGATAAACCTTTACCTAAAGGGTTTAAGTTCCCCACACTAGATGTTTATTCTGGAAAGTCTGATCCTGCAAGCCACGTCTTCAAATTCCAAACATCCATGAGTGTCCAAACTAATAAGGACTATATATGGTGCAAATTTTTCCCTACCACCTTATAGGGGAATGTAGCTGATTGGTACAAAATGTTACCTCCTCACTCTATACACTCCTTCAGACAACTCGCTACTACTTTTAGGCAAAGATTTGCAGCCTCCATCCAACAGAAAAAGGTGTCAGCAGACTTATTCTCTATCCAACAAAGGGAAGGCAAACCCTTAAGAAAATACATAGAGCGGTTTAATGATGAGATCGCCAAGATAGAAGATTTGAATTAGGGCATAGCTTGCTCTGCTATGTTCCATGGTACAACAAACGAGGAATTCAGGAGGGAATTATTAGCCAAGGCTCCTAACAATGTAGAAGCCCTAATGGGACTCACCAACACAGCCATAAGGGTGGATGATGGTCAATATTATCTAAAGAGAATGAAGGAATACAAAAGAGATTTTTCCCAAAAGGGAGATAGGCGATCTCCTAAAAGAAGCAAAAACTTAGGTGTTACTTTGATTGATCTTGACCGGTCATTACTGGAAAATAGGACCCTAGCCTCGTCCGCCCTCCAATTCTCAACCCTGATTTACATAAGTGGTTTTAGAATCCACATTTTTCAAAATTCTGTTAGGTTCGTAGTAGGACTTTTAAGTCAACTACAATGTTTCTATCATTAAACTAACAGTAAGTGAATGTGTTTTGCTTACCCTTTCTATAAGAGTTGTCTAATTTTTTTTTAATCCAATCAGTTCTCAATTATTCTTTCAACCCAATATTTTGATTGTGTGCCTTTTTTTTTGAACATTGATCGCGTGTTTTTATTCCTCTAGTTTTACTTCGATTATGATCTTAGCTCACATATTCGATGTGATTGTCATCAATAAAAAAAAAAAACTTTTTGGTGGTGATCATGACATGATTATTAAATTTTTATGGTAGTTTTGTATATTTTATTTGGTTGGTGAGAATTAGAGTGACGATGGAAGATATTCGTAACGAGTACATGGAGATTTGTTCTTCTATATTTCAATTGTATTTGGTATCAATAGTGTGGGAATATAGTTGATGAAAAGTCAAGTATAAAATGGAAATTAATAGAACAGAAGTAGGAGCAAAAATTATAAACGTTGTTATTATGAAATTACTTTTTAGAGAAAGGCATGCTCCACATGTGACATGACTTGTTGTAATACTGAACACATGAATCAAATTTATATATATTAGAAATTTAAACCAGAAAGCTGCCATGTAAATAATTAATGGGATCCATACAGTTACACGTTTATATATATTAGTTTTCTTCTCACGTGCTTTGCATATGAAATCCTTCTATATTCTTTTTGTGACTTCTCTGTAAGTATTTCTGACCATTCCTCTTGGTCTTCTTAATAAAGTTTTTAATTATAAAAAAAAAGCACTAAATTGTAAAGAAGAAAAATCTAAATTTAAAATTTGTGCCTTGGAATACGTAAATAAATAATTAAATAAAATTGTGTATTATATTAAAATTAATTGTGTAGATAAATAAAAATTATTTTGATTGTGTATGTAAATTACACATTTTTATTACAAATCATATAAATATATTTTAAATAATTAACTAAATTTGAAACAAAATATATTTTGGATGGAATAAAAAAATATAAGTTCAAGGAACAAAATAAAATTTACTTTTTACCAATTGGATCATCAATAACAAAAAAATTACATAGTGGAATAAAAAATAATAGTTTAAGGACTTGATAGAATAGAAATAATTGTAAAAGGGTAGAATAAAATTGAAGTATAAGGGTTCAATAGAACAAAACATGAAAGTTGGAGGGCCTAAGAATGGATTTAGGCTAAAATTTTATATACTTTTAAATTTTAGGACTTAAATCTTCAAACGATGCTTCAATAGCTTGAATGATTGAAAATTTTGTAAAATAAGCTTCATTGTTTTTTTAGAGAAAGAAGAGCAACCATTTTTTCAGTCTCGATCTTGATATATTTGTAACATCCTCATAAATAATTACATGCATTAGTATTTAATTGGCATCATTAGTATAGTTAATTTTTGTTAATTATAGATCATTAATCATAATCATATGAGCATGAGGGGTATATATGTTGATAATATTAGTTGGGAGGTGGTTTTTGGAGTAGATATATGGTTTAGGGTAGAATTGGTAGTTTTCCTTAATTTTGGTTTAAAAGTCAAAGTTAAATTTTTAATAAACAATTAGAATATTTTAAACCATAGTAATAAAAAGAAAATTATTTTTAAAGGGATAAGAAGGGTCTTCTTTATATTAGTTAGTGGATGTTGTAGAGAAAGTAAGATGAGAAGAGAGAGTTCTTAAGAAAAAGAAAAGAAGAGGAAAAAGTAAAAGTTTAAAGGAGATTTTTTATTAATTGGTAAGTTTTCTATAATTAATTG
>CANYLF014832148.1:0-15200 GCA_948193215.1 Bocquillonia castaneifolia
AATCAAGCAAGGCAAAGAGGGGAAATTCATTAACCAAGCCAAATACACCAAACAGTTGATCAAAAGATTTGGCATGGAAGGTTGCAAGACAAGCAAAACCCCCATGAGCACAATAATAAAATTGGACAAGAATGAAAAGGGTAAGAATATAGATGAAAATAAATGTAGAGGTATGATCGGCTCACTTCTCTATTTAACTTCATCTAGACCTGATATTATGTATACTATATGTTTATGTGCTCGTTTTCAAGCATGTCCTAAAGAATCTCATTTGCATGCCGTCAAAAGAATTTTAAAATATTTGCATGGCACAATGCATATAGGACTATGGTATCCTAAGAATGTTTCTTTTGATCAAGTTGCATACTTGGATTCGGATTATGCCGGAAGCTTGATGGATAGAAAAAGTACTTCCGGTACTTGTCAACTACTTGGCAATTGCTTAGGTTCTTGGTGTTCTAAGAAACAAGTTAGTGTTGTTTTGTTAACCGTTAAAGCCGTATATGTAATGGCGGGTTGTTGTGGATCAAAAGTTTTATGGATAAAACAACAATTGAAAGATTATGGACTAACTATTGATCACATTCCCATCAAATGTGATAATACTAGTGCAATAAATCTTTCAAAGAACCCAATTCAACATTCTAGGAGTAAGCAAATAGATATTAGACATCATTTTTCAAGAGATCATGTGCAAAAAGGTGATGTTGTATTAGAGTTTATTGATACAACCAACCAATTGGTAGATATTTTCACAAAACCTATAAATGAAAAATGCATGAACTTCATTAAAAGAGTGAACTAGGGATGCTTAATGGGAGCTCTCTTTGATTTCATTTTGTAATTTTGTAAATCATTATTTCTTATGCATAAAGGACTTAAAATCAATACCTTAAGATGTCATACATAGACTTAAGGAATCATTTAAAGTTATATAAAAAGATTGGAGCTCAATGGAAAAAGAAAATTGTATTTTTAAACTTAGTTTGAAAAATCATTTTTGAACCTGTAATTTGCGGCCGCGAATTTGTCTTCACGGGCGCGATTAAGGGTAAAGGTTTTCGATTAAAACTATTTCATTGCTCTCGAACGCGATTCTCAAAATCTCGAGTGTGATAAAGATTTTTGATTTCTATTAAAAACCTTTGACATTTTGTTCACCCACGCTATTCTCCCATCGCCGGCGCAATCATTATGTCCAAATTTTAAAAAAAGTATTTTTAGCGCTTGTTATGGATGCGATATAGACCATCATGACCATGATTTATAAAGCAAATCTTCGTATTTTCAAACTTTGATCAAATGATCTCAATCGCGGATGCGATTAATGTGTCTCGCGAGTGCCATCTTGATCAAATTCGACCGTTATAAATATTTTCAAATTTCACGAACACGGTCTTAGATCGTGGTTGCGACTGGTTTTCAAAATTCAGAAAATATAGCAATTTATAGTAGTTGTAAAAGGCTAGTTTTTGATTTTTTTGAAGATTTTATGCCATTTTGGGTCACCAACATGCTTATATATACCATATTTTACATATGAATAAAGGTTTCCTTCATTCTACTTGATTTTTAAGCTTTTAAAACATATTTCTCTTCTACTCCTCACTCTTTAGAAGCTTAAAACTCATTTTTTTTTTCATAAACACATTTTTCTACTTTTATACAATCAAATGGGAAAGAAATCATCTCGGTAAGAGAAAGGAAAAGGCATAGATCTTCTTGTGGGACTTGAAAAACATCCTAAGAAGAAGATTGGGTTGGTTGAAATTCCAAAGGAGAGAAGGGCTACTGGTATAACCATTAGGGAGTCCCAAGAACAAGAACAAGGACCCTAAACACGTTTTAAAACTCTTTTTCCATAAAAGACTATTGGTTCTTCACCAAAAGTCATTAAACAACCACCTAAAGACATGCCACCTCCATCTAATGAACCATAACGTCAAGAGGCACCTCCTTCACCTCTAGATTTCCTAAATGATGAGGAGAGGGTTGAATATAATAAGCTATAGGAGAAATCCTTCATGGAAACTAGATCCATTTCTGATCATGCCTTAACTATTATGGGGATTAAGGATTAGGTTGATGGGTACCTTCAAAACTTGAGCTGGAAGACCTTTGTGAAGCCTAAATACCCTAGCTACAAGAACCTCACAACTAAGTTCCTTGCCTCCCTTAAAGTATCCAAGAAGATTGAGCAAGGGTTGGGAACTTATGTCTGCCGCTTCATGATGTTTGGGAAGGATCAAGGGATGCCAAAAACTGCTATGGATGCTTGCTTTAGGTTTTTCAAAGAAGGCATCATCAATTTCAACGATTCAGACATGGGAATCACAGATTTTTGGAGAGAAATCTCGATTGCCCCTTTATTCTTTCCAGGTAACTCTCCTGCCAAATCCCTAAAAGCCCTCGGCCTCTTTGTGTTGCACAAAATTATTTGTAATTCTGTCCATGCCAAAAATGAAGGCAATGACAAAATTACAAATAAAGACCTTCTGTTTATGCATTGGGCAATCACACCAAACACTCCTATTCAAACTTCTTATTTCTTTATTGATCACCTCCTCCATCTCAAAAGGTCTAAGGGATCCGTTCTTCTTATTGGATCCTCTGTATCTCAAATTGCTTACTTTCTAGCTTTTGACTTAACAAAACCCCAAGCCTATCCATTATCCAAACCTATTTCTTTCACAAAAGGGATAATGGACATCACCTTCTTTACCCAAAAAGCCAATATAGTATCCAAGAGGCCTGATAGCACCTTGAATACCTTGGAGCAACTTTAGGCAAATTGGAAGGGAAGAGGGCTATGGAGAAAGGAGAGGGTGAACCTAAGGCCAAGAAGGCCAAAAAGGACAAGAAGGATAAGGAAGAGGAAGAAGAAGAGGATGAGGAGATTGCCAGGGCCAAATAGTTGGCAGAAGACATGGTTTCTGCCCTACAACACATTCTTCTAAGTATGGAAAACCAAGAAACCAACCTTATAAATTTTAGCATCACGGACCAATCTAGGGACCATGATCTCCAATGCATCCATGAGGACATTCAACAGATTAAAAAGAAGTTTGGCCTTCCTCCTTGCCAACATGATGATACTACTCCCTTTTATTGGCATGCTTAGTATTTTTCATGTTTTTCATGCATTTATCATTTCATTTTTGCTTCATATGTATCAATGATATATTGATGAAATGATATTTTATTTTGAGCTTTATTTTTTTTATCTCTTTGTTTCCATCATATGCATTTTGTTTCTCTTTCTTAAGGTTTCACCCATCCTTAATGCATATGATATCAAATTGTTCCCATTTATCATTTATACTCTAAATTTGTGTTTTTGAGTTGATAAAACGGAGAAATTTCTAGATTCCTGGATTCCATAATTCCTTAGCAAGAGAAGGAGATGGATTGGATTGAAATTGATAATCGTTGAACTTAAAAATGAACTCTAAGTATATTTGGTAATGTACAACCTTCCTTAGCTTTGGATACTAGCTACATTGCTTTGGAAAGATGTAGAAGTTGAGGGGGAGCAATTTCCATCAATCATACACTTGTTTGTACTATTTTTGCTTTTGGTTGTCAAACTAAAAAAAAAAGGGAGATTGTTGGCCTAAGCACCTTCAATCTATCTTATTTTGAGCTTAACAACCTTAATTATATGTTTAACAAAGTTTCCAAGTGTGCAGGATTGATTAAAGTTAAGTTGACACGATGAAAATATTTCAGACCCATAAATCACGCCCGCGAAACAACTATCGCCCCAGCGATCAATATTTGCCCTTGCAATGAAAGGAATCATGGCCGTGACAAAGATGGCTAGAAAGTGCAATTATATTCTGTTTATTTTTGAACTAAGTCACCCCCGAGATGTAAGCCATCGCGCCCGTGACAAAGTGTCCTATTTAGTGTTGAGGCTTCTGTTTCTAATTGAGCACGCGAAAGGAAGATCACCTCCGTGACTAGGTATATTGTGACTACGATATAAGAGATCACCCCCATGATTAGGTAACACAAGTTCCAGTAACCACAACCTTATCTATGATGGTTGGTCGCACCCGTGAACATTGATTTTGCCTGTGCGAAATGGTGAACAAAGGATTAGTAGCCATAGCCTTATCCATGCAGCCTTATTCGAGACAAAGTTGCCATTCAACAACTTTTCAAATTTCACGCCTGCCACATGGATTACACGCACATGATTTAATGGTAATGATGACTTTTTTCAAAAAGTCTACTATTCATTGGAAACCCATTTTGAACAATTTCCAACAATTAGTTTTGGGGTTTATGGCTATAAATACCCCTCTTAATTGTATTTCAAAAAATAACACATATTCTTAGATAGCAAAAACTCTTGGAAATTATTTTCTAAATTTCTTTGTAAATAAATTCATTTGTGAGTTTATTGTGTGTGGGTAGTTAGAGCTCTAGAGCATTTGTTGCTTGGGTTGAGTGATCTTTCTACCTTGTTCAAGTGTTAATCTTTGTGAGGATTGGGAAACACTTAGGTAGGTTTGGTGTTAGCCTTGTAAACACTAGGTTTGGTGTAATCCTTGGTAAACACTAGGTTTGGAGAGAGCCTAAGTAATTCTCTTTGTAAAGGTTGAAGTAGCCTGTTAAATCTTTATTGTAAAGGTTGGAGATAGCCTGTTAAATCTCCTTGTAAAGGTTGTGAGATAGCCTATGAAATCTCACATTGTAAAGGTTGAAGATAGCCTATAAAATCTTCATTGTAAAGGTTGGAGATAGCCTATTAAATCTCCTTGTAATACATTTGTGGTAGTGGAACCCCAAATTGTGAATTTGGGAGAAGTGGAAGTAGGTCAAAAGTTGGACTGAACCACTATAAATTTCTGTCTATTCTCCAAAGCAATTTTTATTTTTAATTCCGCACCAATTCACCCCCCTCTTAGGCATTTCAGTACATGTCATCATAGGTGCAGAATCATTCTCAGCAGCTACAAAGAAGAGGTCGAGAGCAGAAGTCATGAGTATAAATGCTACTAAACAAGCCAAAAAGACATCGGACCATCCTATCCCAGTAATTACCTTTGGTCCTGATGACGGAGCACATGTTCAGGCAGCCGATACTGATGCTTTGGTGGTGGAAGCTATTATAGATAATTATTCCGTCAAATGTATACTGATAGACGAGGGAAGTTCCATCAACTTGATCACGTGGACAACCTACAAGCAAATGGGAGGATCTCAGTTAAGCATGAAACATTGCCCCACACCGATCTCCGGAATGAGTGGTGCCCCCATCCATCCCATGGTACTTTGCGATGGAATTTGGAAGAAACCAGCCACATAGCAAGGAAATTAAAGCTCACTTCAATGTCATGGATATGCCTCTAGCTTAAAAGGTGATTCTTGGGCAGCCATATCTCTATGACTCAGTGGCAGTAACATCAATCTGATACTTAACAATGAAAATCCCAACAAATGCAGGGGTGGTGGTGGTGAAAGGAGATCAAAAAGCAGCTAAGGCATGCTACCTAACGGCCATAACAGAGGCCTTACCCATTGAAGAAATACTGGAGATTGAGTTAGAAGAACATATTGAACTTGTAGGAGAAATAAAAATAGCAAGATTGGCAGAAGGGAAAGAAGTCAAAGTCTCAACAAAGTTAGATGATTTAGAAACACTCATTGTTAGCAAGTTGAAATGGTACATAGAAATTTTTGCAAGTAAAGCTTCAAAGATCACGGGAGTTGACCTGGCAATAGCATCTCATGCCTTAAAGGTAGATCCTAATGTCAAGCCGGTAGCACATAAGAAATGGCCAATGTTCGCCGAGAAAGAGAAGGCGACCACAAAAGAGGTAGACAAGCTGGAAAAAATAGGTTTTATCAGAGAAGTAAGATACATTGAATGGTTGTCCAATGTTGTTATGGTAAAGAAGTTGAGTGGGAAATATAGAATGTGTGTTGACTTCACTGATCTTAATAAAGCATGCCCAAAGGAAAACTATCCGTTGCCCAATATTGATAGACTTGTTGATTCTATCGCCTGCCACGAGCTCATAAGCCTCATAGACATGGCCTCAGGGTATCATCGGATTCCTATAAAGAAAGAATATGAGGAATGGACAAGCTTCATCACACATAAAGGCACCTACTACTACAGGATGATGCCTTTTGGCCTGAACAATACAGGGGCGACATACCAAAGACTTATGGATCTTATGCTTCGGGATCTCATCGAGGAGGTGGTGGAGGTGTATGTGGATGATGTTATTATGAAAAGTAAGAAGAGAGAAGACCACCCGTCAGACCTAGAAAAGGTGTTTCAAATCCTTGAAAGCTTTAATATGAAGATGAACCCAGATAAGTGTACCTTCGGAGTCATAGCAGGAAAATTCTTGGGCTGCATGGTGTCATGCAAGGGAATTAGTCAAACCCCAAAAAGGTTCAGGCAATTATCAACATGCAATCCCCCAAAACAATCAGAGAAGTCTAGATCCATAATGGAAGAATCACAGCACGGGGCAGATTCATTTCAAGCTCAGCCAGAAGGTGCTTACCCTTTTACCGCAGCCTCAAGAACATCAAACAACTCAAATGGGGAGATGACTGCTAGTAAGCACTTGAAGACCTCAAAAGATTCCTAACCTCACCACTATTAATCAACCGGTCCATCCCAGGTGACACCTTGTTCTTATACCTAGCGGCATGCAAAGAAGTAGTGGCATCCGTACTCGTCAGAGAGGAAGGATCAGAGCAGATGCCAATTTACTACATCAGCAGGGTACTAAGGGATGCAGAGCTCCGATACCCAATGGTAGAAAAAGTAGCAGTCGCACTAGTCACCATGGTTGAGAGATTGAAGTATTATTTCCAAAGTTACTTGGTGGTAGTAAGAACTGACCTCCCACTGAGGAAAGCAATGCAAAGGCCAGAGCTATCAGGAAGACTTGTAACATGGTCAATGTAGTTAGGTGACTATGGGATCAAATATAAGGCAAGAAAAGCAATGAAAGCTCAAGCGTTGGCAGATTTTTGGAAACTTTTTATTGATGGAGCAAAGAATAAGCACGGCGTAGGAGTTGGCGTAATTCTGAGAGGCCCAGATAGGGTCATCATTAAATATGGAGCAAGAGTCTGCTTCGAAGCCATAAACAATGTAGCTGAATATGAAGCGTTGGTAGCAGGACTAGCTTTGGCAGTAGAGGTCAAGGCGGAAGATCTCAAGATATTCATTGACTCCCAGTTAGTGGTAAACCATATTATAAGAGAATTCCAAGTAAAGGATGAGATATTAAGCAAGTATCTTATCAGAGCCAAGGAATTGTTATCAGCGGTTGAGAAGAATGGGTGGTAATGGGCCAACTAGGAGATTGACAGAAGTGAGAATGAGTAGGCATATCTGATTGCCAAATCGGCCTCAATAAGAGGCCTGTTATACCATAGCGTGGAGATGAAGGAAGAGCTTCAACATAAGAGCATAGATAGCCCCAATGTTTTTTTTATCCATGGAAGTGATGACTGGATGAGCCGCATTATAGATTACCTAGAGCATGGCGTGGTTCCGGAAGATCCCTAAAAGGTTAGCCGACTGATCAAACAGGCAAGCAATTTTGTCCATTACAATAGTGTGTTGTACAGAACCTCAGTGTCACATCCTTGGTGCGGTATGCAACCAGAGCTGAAGGAAAGCAAATCCTAGAAGAGATCCATGAGGGAATTTACGGAGCCCATCAAGGATACAAGATGATCAAGAGAAAGGCAGAATTACAAGGCTATTTCCAACGATGGAAGAAGATGCTAAAGAACTAGTGAAAATATGTGACAAATGTCAGAGGCATGCCGAGAAGATTCATATATCAAAAACCGAGAGGAGATTGATCAACAGTCCTTAACCATTCTTAACTTGGGGCATGGACATACTCTGACCTTTTCCTAAAGCAGTAGGTTAGAAGAAATTCTTGTTGGTAGTGGTAGATCACTTCACCAAATGGATTGAAGCAGAAGTAGTGGCAACCATAACTGCTGCCAAAGTAGAGGATTTCTTCTTCAAAGAGGTCATAATGAGGTTTGGCCTCCCATATACACTCATCACAAACAACGGGAAATAATTTGACTGCCAAAGATTCCATGATTTCTGCAAGAGAATGGAGATAAAGAACAAGTTTGGATATGTGTTGTACCCCTTGACTGATGGCATGATGGAAGTCACTAATCACAATCTCCTTAGTGGTTTGAAGAAAAGGCTAGATGAATCAAAAGGGAACTGGGCATAAGAGCTTTACCCAGTACTTTGGGTCGAGAGGACCACACTCAAAAAGGCCACAGGAGAAACACCATTTAGCCTGGCTTATGGACTGGAAGCACTAGTGCCAGTTGTGTTGGGAGTCCCATCTTACAAAGTAGCCAACTATGACCCCAACTCCAACGATGAGTAAATCATGATTTGTAAAGAGATGTTAGCAGAAAGGAGACAACAAGCTACTTCGAGAGCTAAGGCATACAAGAGGCAGGCTGCTAGATATCACGATAGAAAAGTGAGGCCAAGAGAATTCAAAGAAGGAGAGCTAGTATTGAAAAATGCTAAAATCGGCAGAGGTAATGCTGGTGTCGGAAAATTCCAATGCAATTAGGAAGGTCCCTATCAGGTTTCAAAAGCAATGGGAAACAGTGCTTACTGGTTGGCAAATATGGACGGCACCTCACTTCCAAAAGCTTGGAATGTTCAGCATCTTAAAAAATACTATCGGTAGAATGTATCATTCTCCAACACACTGAATCAATGAAATAGCACTTTGTCAACAAATGTATCTCTAGTGTTAAAGCATCTCTAACGGGAACCTTACCCATCTCAAGGTAAGTGAGTCTGAAATGGACAATAACTTAGCCCCTGAGAGGGGTAAAACCTCTTTAACTGGAACCTTACCCGTCTCAAGGCAAGTGAGTCTGAAACGGACAATAACTTAGCCCCTAAGAGGCTAAAAACCTCTCTAATGGGAACCTTACCCATCTCAACGAAAGTGAGTCAGAGGCCCAAAACCTCTCTAACGGGAACCTTACCCATCTCAAGGTAAGTGAGTCTGAAATGGACAATAACTTAACTTGTAAAAGGTCCAAAACCTCTCTAACAGGAAACTTACCCGTGTCAAGGCAAACAAAGCCTGAAATAGACCAACAACGCTTAAGGGATTTTTTCCAATACAAAATTAACTGACACAAAATAGAAGTGTGACAATGCACAAAATAGAAGCGTGACAATACACAAAATAGAAGCGTGACAACGCATCATTCAGAACATAGCCATGACACACCAAAAAAATAGAAGGCAAAATAAAATGGCCGCTCTTGATAATATAAAAAGAAATATTGAAAATACTGAAGAAATTGCAATAATATAAAAGAAATACTGAAGAAATTACAATAAATAAATAATGTTTCTCTATCAAAATTACAATATAAGTTAGCCAAGAAAATAAACAGCTAACTAGAACACAGACAAGTAAAGGCAAATCCCCACAATTACAAAAGGACAAAGTCGCCAAAATCCAAGACAGTCACCAAAATCCGAGGCAGTTGTTAATACCAAAGACAACTAGCAACATCCAAAGTCCTGCAAGCATCTGAAGTTGCTAAAATCCAAGACAAAGTAGCTAAGATCTAGGACAAAGAAAGTCAACCCAAAAAAGAGAACACCATTGGCAATGTCAGGACAAAATAAGTTGATGCAATAATTGATCATGCTAATGAACCCAAAACGCCATAGATGCGGAGAGTATTGTAGCTAATGCAATTCGAGATGGTGATATTGACGTGACAACTAATCACGCCAAGAGTGTTGTAGCCAAGGCTATTCGAGATGGTGCTATTGACGCGACAATTGATCACGCAAAAAATATTATAGTCAAGGTGTCAAGATTAAGGAGCTTCCTCTGTATGGGCTGAAGGAGTGGATGGAAGGGAACGCTTACGCCAAGAAGGAAGCTGAACAAGAAGTTTACCAGATGCCAAAGCCTTTTTCTTGGCAGCTTCAAGATCGATAGTTATCCGATCTACGAAATGAGTAAATTGAACATCTAAGAAGTCGGCAGCGCTGTCAGGCTGGCATGGATGCCTTTCCAAATAACGGCTCTTTACCTCCAACATAGCTTGAGTCAAACTCAGAATCATCATTTTTCCAAGCTCTCAGATCTTATTTCCTTGCACCTGGATACAAGCTAAGGCATTTTGAGTCGTCTCTGAATAGTATTTTCTCTCGGCAGTAAGGGAACTCTTAGAATGATCCAGCTTCTCCCTAAGATCCCGTACTTGAATAGCCAACCCTTTTTCTCAGCCTCTAGGGATTCTAGCTTGTCTTGGGCTTCCTACAGATCCCTTTTCAAGCACTTTATTTAATCATCACGGATTCTCAAAGACCGTTAAGCCTCTTCCTCCCACAACAGCAGGTCATAATATGCGCTTTAGAAGCGGATATGAGATACGTTCATTTGATTAGGAAAAGCACCCATCATTTTGGCATAGTCTTGAGGCCCTTTCATCGAATCCAGAAGCCTATTATCTGAAATACAGACGATGATTAAGTAAAACATAGAAATGAATGACAAAAATCAATTGAAAGCAAACACTCACCAGGAAGTTTCTTGAAGTAGTCATGAAAATGAAGCCTAACAGACTTCAAAAGACTAATGGGGAGACTTACCCACTCAGCAATAGCAAGATCAAACCTACTGTCTGAAAGTTAAATGGCTCCAAAAATTGTCCCCTTTACTGGGAGACTGCACACTTTTCTCCTGGTCTTTGGGAGACTGTACACTTTTCTCCCGGTCTTTTCCTCTTTTCCTATTCTTCACAAGTGGTTCTCTGGCCTGATCCCCTCCCTTTCTCTTACCGATATCCAAAGAGGCTCGTGAGGTCACGGCATCATCACTTGGACGATCATAATTGTCAGCCGTCTCCTCCTCCTGCCTGACTGACTGACTTGGAGTCATCAACTTCGCTCATCAAATCCTAAAAGAAGCTGAAATCCATGGCTGTCACTACTGCAAAAGAAAGACAGAGACAACAGTAACGGGCAAAGTTAGCAAAAATAAAAAGAACTAGAAAACCTCATCCATAGTAACCCAAGACATTGACCTTGATCGGTTAAGGTGGAGATCAAGCCATCAAAGCGACCCTCCTTACGACTTCTCAAGTACGACCTGAAAAAGTACTTGGAATTCAGTCTAGTACCGACAGTGGTGGCAATCTCCTCCTGTAGCTTCTATGCAAATTCCTCATCGGCAGATGATTTGTCAGGCACAAGTGAAAGCTTTGTGAAAGATGATGAATCCATAAAATTCCAACTTGAAGGTAAACTCCCTAGGGTTGAATGTTTCACTCTGAAAAAGTTCAGACCCAAAGTTTTTATGGATTCAGGAAGTTTCCCAATGAAAGCCCGGTGAGTTCTAGCCGTTAAGAGCACAAACGGGGAGATAGCCAACCTTTTAGTCACGATAAAAAATGACCGGACACGGCCAAGAGTCAGCGTCAAAGAGGACACATATCTGACAAATAGAATTGGGGTGCAACTGACCGATATGAAATTTGTATGTAGTGCATAGATTGAAAAAAATCTGGTCAAAGGGAAAAAAGAGACCGCCTTCCAATTGTTCCACAGCAACAACTGCCGACCCTGGCTCATAAGTATCCAAATATGAGCAATAGTCACTTAGAGTGAGCAACTCAAAGCCAGCAAAAAAGCAGCATCCATGGGTTTTTAGCTCAACCCCTTCAATACAGCTCCTATACTGGGTGAAAGATTCTGTCGGAGGATCGGCATCAGCAACCAAATCCTCATCCACAAGAGAAACTACCCCAGAGACAGTATTAGGCTCTCGAGACACCATAGATGTATCCCTGGTATCTTGTAATGGCATAGATTCACCCGTTTCACCAATTCTAGAGACCAAACCACCTCCCGTGGCCAAACTTGAAGGTTGCCAGCTCTATCAATTAATGAAAACTCAGAGGGACCACCACCACGGCCGCCACTACCTGAAGACCTAGAATAACCCCTAGACTCACTCTCAGCCATGAAGACTTACCAAATGAGGGAAATGGGGGAAGGAGCAATGACAAGTAATGATCTTTAATTAAGGCAGAAGAAACTACTTCAAAAGAAAAAATCACAAAAGTAAAGAAAAGTTACCAACACAAGGCCACTATATATACTACTCCCTTGCCCTAAAAAACCCACACTAACGCTTCAGCTTCCAGAGGGGCAAGAGGGTATTATTGTAAAGTAGGCCACAACATTTAATGCTATAATGGGATAACGTGCTGAAGGGAAAACTGTACAACGACCCTCAAGCTAGAATTGCTCCACATTAAGGAAGCAAGTGGAAAGGCGCGAACAACCCATGGGTCAGGAATGCAAAAAGGAGGGAAACCCAGAACATTTAAAAGCACAAAAATTAATGAGTTTTAGTAATGAATAGATTGAAGACATACATAATTACATGAAAATTATTTTCCTTGATTCTACCTCACAATCCTCTTGTTGCACTCCTGAATTACAGCTAACTTATTTGCCTCTGAGGAAAAAGAAAAATCACCATCTAGAAACTTAGCCCGGCACAGATCCTCTAGCTGCTTGCCGTACACAGACAAGCTTTCAATAATATGCTGTTCGTTATCATGAGCAAGTTTAACCTTGTAATCCTCAGTCTCCTGACGGACATGTGCAAGCTCACTTTGAAGCGGCGATGCTTGGGGCCCCTCAACAACAGGTTGAGGTGGGCAACACCCGCATCAGATGTCACAGTCACCTCCAGACCGCCAACAATAGGGGCAAGCCAGCAATTTGACTCTTCCACTTCTTTCTTGGAAGTAGCTAACTGTTTTTTCAGCTCCTCATTCTTGACCTGGATCTTCTCAAGGCTGGGTAAACTGGCATTAGCCACCTATAGTTGGGCTTGAAGTTTCGAGAGCTGCCTCCTCAACTCAATTTTCTCCCCATCTAAAATGAGGGATTTATAATAGGCCCGATGACGATAAATGTCTAGCATCAGAACAACTTCCATCTCCTCCAGCTTGTGATTAATAATGCCACGGCACAAAGTGTTTGGCATATAATCTTCCTGCCAACGGTTGGGACCGCGACACTGCGATATGAAGTGCATCATTTCATCGCCAACATAAGGGTCCCAATAATTAATGCTTAGGGGAAGCCGAGTAAAGCCATCTTCATCTTCCCTTGTCACTTCAGGCGGCAACCTCTTCCCGGAGCTGCCAGCCACTACTGTTCATTTTCTTTTTAGATCTTTTTGGGCAGATGACATGCGGCTGGCAGGGGTCATTCTAGTAGTAGCTATCATAGTTGAAACGACAGGAGGACCAAGGGAGCTAACTTCAACAACTCTACCGGCAGTAAACCCCGAATTCGCTGTAGGAGGCAGACCCATCTTTTTAGATGGGTTAATAGAAACAGTAAGAGGAGGATCCATCTTCTTAAGACCACCAGAACCAGAAACATCTGTAACCTCCACTCTTTCTTTTAGTATGTCAAACGAAGGTTTGTTTTTCACCAACGGAGAAGGCTAAGGTAACTCTTTCCGGCTAGAAGCAGATAGCCACCCATCAAGCCAATCCAAGGAGCTATCAACACGATGAACATCACTCAATGAAGAACCACCGGCCGGAGCTAAGGATCCTTGAAAAGATTGAAATTGAGGATACTACACCAAACCCTTCGCCACACCCAGATCAAAAGGATCACATATTTTACTACTGTCACGAAGGAGGCAGGTCCCGAACTTGATCCTGGCTTAAAGCCAACCTAGGTTGCCTAGAAATCCCTGAAGTACACTCCTCTCAATGGACAAATGCTTGCATTAACTCTTTGGCATAACGCTTTCTCTGCTGGACAGTCTCTTTAATCTTGACGTACAATACAAGCTCATGAGGTGTAGGATTGTCAACATGATGGCCAGGAAGCATGGCTTTCCATTGCTTAGGCAATTCATTGAAATCCTCATGCTCAACGTAGGCATACCTCCCCATCCAAGAAGTTCCAATATCAGATTCTAAGCTGGCAAAAGAGAAGCGCCTGGGCTTTAGTAGGACAAAAGCACTAGAGCCGCAACGAG
This sequence comes from Bocquillonia castaneifolia, assembly GCA_948193215.1. Taxonomy (NCBI): domain Eukaryota; kingdom Viridiplantae; phylum Streptophyta; class Magnoliopsida; order Malpighiales; family Euphorbiaceae; genus Bocquillonia; species Bocquillonia castaneifolia. The sequence continues at coordinate 14,094 of CANYLF014832148.1, forward strand.
TACGGTAGTAATGGTGAAGAAGACGGTTAGTAGTCAGAAGCTCTTTTTGATTAGAAAAAGTTCTTGAAGCGTTAAAAATAGACAAATCGTATTTGGATGCACTTGGGACAAGCAGACTAAGAAATCTTGGCTAAAAGAGGAGACAATGTAAGGAAGCAGAAACCGTAAACCAGACTGAAGCTGCTTATGATAAAAAACTATCTTTGTTGGCCAAGAACTTACTAGAGTGGAAACATCATGCCTAGGATAAGACAAGATGAAGCCGTCAAGAATATGATAAACTCGACGCCAACTTTCCAAGTCGTCAGGAGTAGTGATGCACTCCCAAGTGTTTATTTTGAGAAGGAGAGTATTCCAATTAGGAGGGTCGATATAAGCAGGATGCATAGGTTTTGCTGTACGTTTGATACGGGCCATAGAACAATGCAAGAAGTGGTCAAACAATTTCCTCTACAGAGGAAAACTAAATCTAGGAGCAAATGCCAAGGTGGAAAAAATACAAACCTCCTCTCGAGTATTTAAGCATATCGAAAGGACCAAAATAGCCCCACCCAACCCCACCCAACACATTGAAATCAACACCATTCTCATCTTTTCATACCAATTTTGAACACTTGTCCACTCCCGCCCGCATTTATCACCATACTTAAAGACATAAATGTCTACCTGTACCATTTTCTTGTGGGGGGACTAGTGATAGAGTAGGCCCAAGAGCCCAACAAAAGCCCAAAAGCAAGCTATACTATGACACCTAGCAAGTCCCCAAGGCAACACGTCACATACAAGAACTCTATAAATACCCAAAGATTCTACAAGTAAAGGATTCCAACTTTCAGCTCATTAATTACCACATTAAATACCTTCAACTAACTTGAGCGTCAGAGTCTGACCCTGGACACTTGTCCCGTCCGACCATTTGCTACTTGTGCAGGACTAACTCAGAGAACTGGTACATTCCTAGCGTCCAGGACCGACAAAAATAGTTACCACCACAGACTCACCTACCAGACTAGACCACAGTCCACATAAAGCCCAACATCGTCTTGTCGGCTCCATCATTTGGTTCCGTTGCCGGGAATTTGACAAATAGTTCTATCGATGGAACAC
>CANYLF014832204.1:0-16294 GCA_948193215.1 Bocquillonia castaneifolia
TAAGTTGTTGTAAGCCACCGAGAATGATGACAAGAAGTACAGCTCAGTAAGTTCTGTCGGTATTTCTCCATTCAAGTTGTTATGAGAAAGATCTAAGCTCTCTATTTGAGTAAGCTTTGAGAATGTCCTTGGAATTGGACCCGTCAATTGATTTCGAGACAAGTTCAGAGCATGAATCCAATATAACTTCCCTAGTTCAGGTGGAATTTTACCTGTCAGGTTATTGCAAGACAAGTCCAGCCCTGACATGAAATTGAGAATGTCACCCCTGTAGAAGCTGCTTCTGTTTTTCGTAACAAACTCAACTTCAACCTGTAAACTGGAGGAACCATTGCCTCCCTCAGTTCAGTAATAATATTTACTTGGATAAACGTATATCATAGTCCACATGGGCAAGTCAATTGATGTCTACGCAATTGAAGTGTAGTTTGGCTTCATCATTCCAAAAGAGATATGGTGGAAGCAAGGGGGAATCGAACCAGAAAAGGAGTTGCGAGAAAGATCCATTAAGCTTATATTTTGCAACTTACATAGTTGCTTTGGTAAGAAGCCACTCAAATGGTTTCCACTGAGGAGGAGGACTCTTAAATTGGAAAGTGCATTAACCCTGCCAGGAATGTTACCAGACAATCTGTTTTCTCTGATGTTCAATGCCAACAGACCTGACAAATTTAGTAAGGCCTCTGGAATTGATGCAGTGAATTTGTTCTGTTGCAAATGTATTTGTTCTGTATGTTCCATGTTTGAGCAAGATGGCAGTGATCCTGAAAGCAAGTTATATGACAGATCTACATAAGTAGCAGAGAACGGTCCACACGGAAGCTCTCCTTGGAAAGAATTATTCCGCATATCTAGTATTTGTAACTGTGTCATGTTTCCAATCCAATTAGGAATCTTTCCTGACATGTGATTGTTACTGACATCAAATACAGACACAGAAAATGAATTGAAGCTTATATTTGACAAAGTTCCTGTGAATTTGTTGTTGCTCAATCGCAATGCCAGCAATCCGCTCCAATTATAGTGAGTTGAAAAAAATTCTCCTTGAAAGTTGTTGCTAGATAAATCTACAACTCCCAAGTTGGTACAATGTCGAACCCATTTTACTTCTCCTGAGAAATTGTTGGAAGACAGATCCAATGCCTTCAAGTTTCTTATGTCAGAAATAGAGATTGAAGGATTACCTTGAAAAGCATTTTTGGATAGATTAAGATACTCCAATCCTGGAAGTAATTTTCCAAAATTGACTTGAAGCTGCCCTTTAATTTGATTAACTGAGACATCCAGAGAAATAGCTCTCGCCAAAAGATAACGCATGTTAAATTCACCACTCAGTGACTTATTCCTAAGACTCGCAACTTCCAGTCTGGTGTTATTTGCAAGAAGCCAAGTAGGAAATCTTCCCTTCAACTTATTATGTGAGAGATCTACTACTTTTAGCCGCCTCTGGTGAAGCAGAAAGGTAGGAATTTTATGGGTGAGCTTGTTCAGATTACAGTTGGATAATACAAGGACCTTCAACTGATATTGGGGAGTCCAAATTGGATCTTCAGTTTCTATTTCAAAATTTTCATTGGCATTTATGAATTGTACTACCTCCAGATTTGGACTATTAGCAAATGAGCTGAATGAGAATGAACCCTCAAAAAAATTATGGCTAAGATCAAAGTACCCGAAGGACGTCATACCAGCTATGGTAGAAGAAGAAACAGATCCTGTAAAATAGTTTCCTGAGAGATCTAACACTCTAAGAGATTTCAAATTGTTTAGGCAAGGAGGAAAAGTCCCTTTAAAATTATTGTAACTAAGATCTATCTCCTCAAGTTTCAAAAATTCACAAAGTCCTAACAAAAAGAGTAATGAAACGTAATGAACAGAGGAACGTGGTAAAACAACAAATTAAAGCAGTAATAGTTTCATACCAGGAAGAATGCTGCCATCCGAATAGGAATTTCCCCCCAAATCTAAAACTTGTAGATTAGCAAAATTTGTGAAATCTACAAGATGAGCGATGAAAGATATAGCATGTCAAGCAAAGTAGTCATTTGACAGTTTGTCGAAGACAATGTGTATAATCACATTTGTAATGAGACTCATGTACGGACACTGTGGAACAAGTTAGAGGAGCTGTACGCTTCTAAGACTGGCAATAACAAATTATTTTATCTGATGAGGCTACTCTAGATAAAGTACAGGGAGGGTACGTTGATGACAAATCATTTAAATAATATGCAGGGGATCGTGGAGCAGCTGTCAAGGATGAGGATTAATTTTGACAATGAAACACTTACTCTTTTGGTGCTGGCATCCCTACCAGAGTCTTGGGAGACTTTGAAGATTTCAATCACCAATTCTGCACCAAATGGTGTAGTAAATATGGAGGTTGTCAAAAGTGGAGTCCTAAATGAAGAAATGAGAAGAAGAGCACAAGGATCCACTTCATCGCAGCAGGATGTTCTTGTTGTAGAGTCCAGGGGAAGGAGTCAAACCAGAAGTTTAAAGTCCAAAGATAAAAGCAGTGGAAAGTCAAATAAATATGCAAATGTTGAGTGTCATCACTGCAAACAGAAGGGTAACATAAAAAGATTCTGCCGAAAGTTCAATAAAGATCAGAAGAAAAATAAAGGCAAGGAGAAGACTCAATATGACAACAGTGATGATGAACAGACCAATACTGCCGAGGAGTTCCACATTATCTATGAAGAAGACAGTGTTAACCTTGTAACCCAAGAGACCAGTTGGGTAGTTGACAGTGGAGCTACCATTCATGTGACATCTCGAAGAGAATTCTTCTCTTCTTACACACCATGGAATTTTTGTGATGTCAGAATGGGAAATGAAGATTCTTCAAAAGTTGCAGGAAAAGGAGATGTTTGCTTGGAGATAGAGAATGGCATGCGGTTAGTCTTAAAAGACGTCAGGCATATTCCAGATATGCGCCTAAACTTAATTTCAGCAGGGAGGTTGGATGATGAAGGTTACTGCAACACCTTCTACAACGGCCAGTGGAAGCTTACCAAAGGATCGTTGGTGGTGGCAAGAGGGAAAAAGTACTCAAAATTGTACATGATGCAAGCAAAGCTCTCCCAGGATGCTGTGAACACAGTGGAGAATGAAAATATAGTTGAGATATGACACAAGTGGCTAGGTCATATGAGTGAGAAAAGTATGACCTGTTTAGCCAAAAAGAATATGTTGCCTGGATTGGATCAGGTCCAGTTGAAGAAGTGCGCTGATTGTCTGGCAAGAAAGCAAAACAGAGTTGCTTTCAAGAGTTCTCTGCCTTCTAGAATGAAGAATGTATTGGATCTAATACATTTAGAGCTGTGTGGACCAATGCCAAAGTCACTTGGTAGTGCTCAATACTTTGTGACTTTCATTGATGATCATTCCCAGAAGATATAGGTGTATCTTCTGAAGAATAAAGACCCAGTGCTAGAGGTCTCTAAATAGTTTTTATGTTTAGTGGAGAGGCAGACCGACAAGAAGCTAAAGTGCATTCGCACAGACAACGGTGGAGAGTACACAGGACCATTTCATGCTTACTGTAAGGAGCATGGTATTCAACATCAAATGACACCGCCGAAGATGCTGCAGTTGAACTGTTTGGCTGAAAGGATGAATAGGTTTTTGATTGAGAGAGTTAGATGTATACTCTCACATGCAAAGTTGCCAAAGATGTTTTTGGGTGAAGCTATACTAGTAGTTACTCACGTATTATGCCTTTCACCTTGTGTCCCTCTACAGTATAATACTCCAGAGAGTGTGTGGTCGGGAAAGGATGTTTCCTATGATCATCTGCGGGTGTTTGGCTACAAGGCCTTCGTACATGTGCCAAAGGATGAAAGATCCAAGCTTGATATCAAGACACGACAGTGCGTGTTTGTTGGCTATGGTCAAGATCAGCTTGGCTATAGATTTTATGATCCAGTTCAGAAAAGGCTTGTCAGAAGCCGTGATGCGGTGTTTGTTGAGGATGAGACCATTGAAGACATTGAAAAAGCCCAGAAAAATGCTTCTGAATCTAATGGTGGTTCAATAAACATAGAGCTGGTTCCTTCAACGACGGTGCCGAGAGAAGTTGAAAATGAAGCTCTTGATGATCAACCTGAAGCAGGTGATCCGATTGCCCCCTTTGAGATGCCATTAGATGACCTTAATGATGAAGTTGTTCATGATCAACCACTAGTTCCAGTAGGTTCTCCAATTCCGTGGAGATCTAATAGAGTTAGACAACCCTCTACAAGATATCCTGTAGTAGAGTATGTGTTATTAACTGATGGGGGAGAACTAGAAAGCTTTGAAGAAGCTATGGATGATGAACATAGTAAGAAGTGGATTGAAGCCATGCAAGATGAGATGAATTCCTTGCATGAGAACAAAACATTTGAGTTGGTGAAGTTGCCAAAAGGTAAAAGAGCTTTGAAGAACAAATGGGTATTCAGGATTAAGCATGAAGAACATAGTCTCCAGCCACGGTTCAAAGCCAGATTAGTTGTCAAGGGATTTAGTCAAAGGAAAGGGATAGACTTTAATGAGATTTTCTCACCAGTGGTGAAGATGACATCCATCAGAATAGTGCTGGGTTTAGCAGCAAGTCTCGACCTGGAGATTGAACAGATGGATGTAAAGACTACCTTCCTTCATGGTGACTTGGATGAAGAGATATACATGGAGCAGCCAGAGGGTTTCAAAATAAAGGGGAAAGAAGATTACGTCTGTAACCTTAAAAGGAGCTTATATGGCTTGAAGCAGGCACTGAGACAGTGGTACAAGAAGTTTGAGTCTGTGATGGGGGAGCAAGGCTATAAGAAGACTACTTCAGATCACTGTGTGTTCGTTCAGAAATTCTCTGATGATGATTTCATTGTTCTTTTGCTTTATGTGGACGACATGTTGATCGTTGACCAGAATACTTCCAGAATCAACAGCTTGAAAAAGCAGTTAAGCAAGTCTTTTGCTATGAAAGACTTGGGGCCAGCAAGACAAATTCTTGGCATGAAAATAACCAGAGACAGGGCAGCCATGATATTGTGGTTGTCATAGGAAAAGTACATTGAGAAGTTACTTCAAAGGTTTAATATAGATAAAGCTAAAGTGGTTAGTTGTCCTCTTGCTAATCACTTTAGGCTGAGTAACAGGCAGTGCCCTTCTACAGAGAATGAGAAGGATGAGATGGATAAAGTTCCATATGCTTTAGCAGTTGGGAGTTTGATGTATGCTATGGTGTGTACATGGCCAGATATTGCTCACTCAATAGGAGTGGTGAGTCGGTTCCTTTTAAATCCTGGGAAGGAACACTGGGATGCTGTTAAGTGGATTCTCAAGTATCTCCGTGGTACCTCCAAAATGTGTTTGTGTTTTGGAGATGGAAAACCTGTGTTAATGGGCTACACGGATGCTGATATGGCTGGTGATGTCAACTCGAGAAAGTCTACATTAGGATACCTGATTACCTTTGTAGAGGGAGCTGTGTCATGGCAGTCAAGACTACAAAAGTGTGTTGCTCTCTCAACAAATGAAGTAGAGTTTATTGCATCAACTGAAGCCTGTAAGGAGTTGCTGTGGATGAAGAAGTTCTTAAGTGAACTTGGTTTCTACCAGGAGAAGTATGAGCTGTTTTGTGACAGTTAGAGTACAATTCACCTTGGCAAGAATTCCTCTTTTCATTCTAGATCAAAGCACATTGATGTGAGATATCACTGAATCAGGGATATATTGGAAAAGAAGCTACTACAGCTTGAAAAGATTCACACTGATGAGAATGAGTCAGACATGCTGACTAAAACTCTTCCAAGAGAGAAATTTGAATACTATCGAGAAGCTGCAGGAATGGTGGATCCCTCCATGTGATCGGGAGGGGGAGATTTGTTGCTAAATGGTGGTGTCCCTCTTAATGGTGGGACCCACACTTTTGAAAAAAAAAAGTCAAAAAAAATTTCAGCGCCACTGACTCTTCTTTGAAGATTGACAATTTTTCATGCCTATAAATAGGCTTCATGAATTGCAAATAAACACACAACAAACAATACCGAGAAGCGCAAGTTGAAGGGTAGTGCAGTGTGTGTGGGGGAGTGAAGCCAAAGCTTTCATAGCTTTGATGAATTTTTGGGGAAGGAAAAATAATTGGGGAGTGACAAAATAGTAAGGTTAACTGGGGTGTTTGGGAAACACTTGAGTGTCATTATTTTGGGGTAATCTCAGAGTTTTGCCTCTAGTATTTTTCTAGAGAAGTCCCTCTTGTAAGCCTGCTAATTATTTTATTAGTGGAAGAAATTTCGGAGTTTGACCCGTGGATGTAGCCTAAAATTAAGGGTGAACCACGTTAAATTTTCTGGTGTCATTTTAAATTATTTATTTTATTTATTCTGCTCGTATTTAATTTATTTTTTCCGCCTTTTTTATCGGTCCGCCCTTCCACTACGCCAGAGGAAATATTAGCCAGTGCTATTTTTTCCAGCACATGTAACGGTGGTCCACAGAGAAATGTATTCCCCTCGTAGCTGCTGCTGTTGAATGAATGGAATTGCCCTTTCATTATGTTTGCCTGATTAGTTATTGTAAGCCTCACTGAAAACTGCTAAGAAGTTTAGATTTGTCAATTCCAACGGTATCTCTCCACTTAAATTGTTATGAGAGAGATCTAAGCTCTCTATCAATGAAAATTGCCAAAAGATTTTGGGATAGATCCTTTCAATTTATTGTGAGATAGGTTCAAGGCACGAATTTGAGATAACTTTCCAGGTTCAAAAGGGATCTCACCAGTTAAGTTGTTATCTGATAAATCTAATCCAAACATGTATCTCAGAATGAAACCATTATATGTGTAAGCCATATGTTTGGTAACAAACTCAATATTTTGCTTGATATCGAAATCGAGAGTGTAAAAGCTTGTAATTTTGGCAATTCCTATACTTTTATCGAGTGTCACTTTTATTCCACCGGAATAAGAATCTTCTTCCTCGTAATCTTTGAAAACCTCTTTGCTACCAAATGAGAGATTATACAAGCAGCTTGGAATTGAGCCAGAAAAAGAGTTTTTTGAAAGATCTAATAAGTTATCCCATTCAGTTGACACAACCCTTTTGAAACAACCCCATTTAAATGATTTCCTGCTAATGAAAGAACTCCTAACCTTGGGAATTCATCTGTATATCAGGATTAGGAATACTTCCAAACAGGTTGTTATCTGCCAAGTCTAACAAAGACAGGCTTGAATTAAAAAATGATTTGGGTATTGATCCACTAAATCTGTTACCTTTCAACTTTATAATCCCTGAAGGTGGTAAATTGAAGCAAGAAGGCAGTGGTCCAGAAAAGAAATTAGAAGAAAAGTCTGTGAAGCCATTTGAAAGTAGTTCACATGAAATCTGACCTGTAAAATGATTATCTTGCAGAAGGAGGGATTTCAATTTTGTGAGGTTACCAATCCAGTGTGGAATCTCACCATGGAAGTTGTTGTTTCTAACATCTAATGCTTGTAAGACATCAAACATGGGGACAAGAGTTGATAGAGTTCCCAGAAACTTATTGTCGTTCACTTGCAGAAACAATAATCCGGTCAAGTTAAATCCACTACTAAATATTTCCCCGTTAAAGTTATTTTGAGAAAGCTTCAGATTTCTCAACGAAATGCAACTTGAAACCAATTTCTTCTGTATTTATCCTGTAAAGTTATTCGAAGACAAATCTAAACATATCAGTTTACAGTCCTCACCAGGAAAGAAAGGAAACTCGCCTTGTAGATGATTTGCAGATAAGTTAAGAAACTTCATGTTGGGAAACAATTTCCCTTCAATTTCCTGAAGTTTTCCTGCCAAATTGTTGCTCGAGACATCAAACCAAACAATAGCACTGGTCGATAGATGAATTTCGCCTGTGAAGGAGTTATTTTGAAGACTCAAAACTCAAGTTCTGTGTTATTCTTAATCAACCAGTTGGCGAACTTTTCTTTTATTTTGTTGTGAGCCAGGTCAACCAATCTCAATCTGGATTGATGAATGAGAAACTCTGGCAATGCCTGAATACCGCAATTTTGCAGGACGAGCGCTTTTAACTGAAATGGTGGAATCCATTCTCCATATTTAGCCTCAACTTCAAATTTGCTGTTTTGGCTTTTGAATTGAACCGCCTTAAGGCTGGAATGATTAGCAAATTCTTTGAATGAGAAATTTCCTTCAAAAAGATAATTGCTAAAATCAACGTACTCGAGGGGGTTGGGGTAGCTAGTAAATTAGATGAACCAATTGGCCTTGTGAATTGATTGAAAGACAGATCCAAATATGTAAGATGTGCCAAATTGCTTAGGCATGGAGGAATACTGCCTCCAATATTGTTGTAGCTGTGATCCAAGTGTTGAAGTTTCTTCAAACTCTTCAAGGCACAAAAACCTGTTGTGAAAGGAATATGTATAATTAACACTTAAAATATTCTTCATTCCTAAACAATATAAAGAATTAATGACAAAAACCAAATACGAACAAGTGCATTGAACTAGTAAAAAAGCTCTTTTATTTTGAACTAATCATTTTCTTATTTGGTTAGGAGGTGAAACAAAAACATGTTAAATTACTTCAGTGGAACTATTTGATGCAACTAAATCAAACAAGTATGTAAAATTCAATATAAAAAAAACTTTACTTTGTTTTGACAGAGTTCCATTCAAAGTGAAGTCGTCATTGGTGGTGTCACTTAGTTTGAGCACCCTCAAATTGTTCAATTTGCTAAATTCTGCATCAGAGCCGAGAGGAACGCATTAGTTCTTAAACTAATAATATCAAGTGATGCTAAATGTTAAAGAGCCAGGAATTTGAAGTTTTGGTAAGAAAATGAATAAAAGATCATACAAAATATTGTGCAGAAAAGAAATTAAAGAAATCATATTATCATTAATTATTCAAATGAGCATAAGCGAAGCTTCAAAAAAAAAATGGTAAAAGTACAAAATATTTTGCTACTGGATGATCCAAATTAAAAGATATATTAATATATACCTGTTTGGTGAAAAAGTTGCCATTGAAGTTTGTTATAGCTGAGGTCTAGAGTCTCTAGAGAAGAGAACATGCCGGAAATGTTCAATATATCATTATTATAGAAAACATTATAGGACAAATCTAAGTGCTTCAACTTGCTCAGCTTTGACAAGCTTTTGAAATCCGTAACATTGAGTCAAACCTCCAGTCATACATATGGAACATTTATTTAACTTACTAATCGACAAAAATAAAGTTTTATTTGCTTGCTTATTTTTACATAAATTAGTTTATAATTAAAAATATGTTTAAAAAATATACACAATTTTATAAATATTTTATAATATTAATTTATAATTAGTTGAATTAATAATTAAATATTTTTTTAAATTTACTAAATTGCTTACAAAAAAATAATTATAAATTAATATATCTTGAAAATCCAAATATCATATTTAAATAAATACTAAAAAAACTAATTTTATAGGTAATTAAGTATAATTTAATGATATTTTGATAAATATTAATTTTTTATTAAAGTAAAATTACTAAAATTTAAATAAAGTTTTAACAACTTAAAAAAAACTAATCACATAAAATTTTAAATAAATTTTCATAACATAAAAAATAATATTTACATTAAAAGAACTATGAAAAAAATTTAATTAGAAGTAGTTTGATAAAATAAAATTTTTCATCAACATTTTCTCTAACTACATGTCAATTTATTTTTTAAAAAAAAATTAAGCGACTAAATTGTATTTTTATTAATTAAACCCTTTAATAAAATTTATTTAGTGATTGGATAGATTTGACATAATTCTAGAAAATGTTAAATCAATCTTGAACCCTTTAAGCTTGGCCAATCTATTACAAAATGTTCAAAAAAAATTCTATTACAAAATAAGTTTAGGGATTAAATTGTATTTTATCAATTAAATCATTTAATAAAATTAGATACATTTAATATAGTTTGAAAATTTATTGGATGAAACTTATAGGCTTTTAAATTTATGATATATATTTAATCAACGTGTTTTTTAAATATGTTAATAAAAATTCATATTACCTTCAAACTAATTAAATACAAATTGACGAGATTCTAATCTTGAATCAGACAAAGCAAGAACTATATTGGAATACTTGAAGTATACCTGGAATTGGTTGCAAGATCCCCAATTCATTAGCACTTAGATCCAAGGTTTCCAAATTTTCCAAGTAGCTCAGGTCTGTTCAAAAATAAGGGCGAAAGTGCATTATATATATAAGCATACAACAAGGAAAAATAAACAACTAATTAATTAGAGATATATTGAGAAAGGATGTAATTAACCTTGAATGGGAAAGGAACCTTCCATCTCATTACCAGCAAAATTCAAAGTCTTAAGTGATGTAAGAGCAACCATCGACGAAAAGATGCTAGAACTTGATAAACAATTGCCACTAAGGTCTAAGACCTCTAACTTCTTCAAACTTGATAGTCTTTTGAAACCTGAATTAGATGCAACTTTAATATGTGCTATTAAAGAGAATTAGAGGTTGGTAGTTCAACTTAGACCTCAATATTGAAAGGTGCCATTAATCAAAATTTTGATATTGCTAACAACATGATAGGACACTTAGGTTGCACGAAAGTTCTCGAATGGACAACGTTTTCATTTATGATATGTTTCGAAAACTCGAAATTTTTTGAAAACTCTAAAGAACGTTTTGAAAACTTATAAAATGTTTCCTAAAATTTTTAATTTTTTTTACAAGTAATATTATTCTTTTATTAAAATATATTTATTTTATTTATTAATTATCCTTTTTGAGGAAATTTATTAATTATCCTATTTAAGAAAGAACTATTATTTTTTTAATCTTTTATTAGGATAGATCTAACCTTATTTTATAGTATTCTTTCTCAATTTATTTTCCTAGTTAGAAAAGAATTTTCAAATTCTTCTTCTTTAGTATTTCCTACACTACTAAAAATATATTATTTACCGACAGAGAATTTAAGACCTAAAAAATTACAAAATCTAATGAATCGTATTGCCGAATTAAAAAAAAAAAGAAGGAAAAAAAAAGATTATGGCAAGGTACTACTGTACATGCATATATACAATACGTACCAGGGGCAGAGCCATACCCCAACCCCCCTCACCAGCTGGAGAAACCTTGAGAGGGATATCTCTCAGCCATCTATCGCCTTATATCAGAGCGAAGCTCCGCCCCCCTATACATCCCATCTCCACCGCAACGCTGCAATTCTCTGTCTTGATTTTTAGAATAACTTTTCTCTTTTCTTTTCTTTTCTTTTTGTTATGGCCCATAATTTTAACACTTAAAATATTTACCATTTAGACCCATAATCTCACGATGAAATAAAAAAAAATGACCCAAAAGGATTGTTGGTGGCAAGTTCTTCCAATAATACCCAGCAGCCCACTTTCAAGAAATAAAACAATAAAATAAATCTCTAAATTCCAAATTTCTACTATCCCACCTTTTCTACTTCCTTTCCCAAATTCTGATTATTTCTCATTTAATTATACCAAATTAATTACTTCATTACAATTTAAAATTCTCTAATGTCAAGTAAGTTTGTTTCCTGTTTTAATTTTTTTATACAATTCATTTTTGGTATTTAATATGCTAATTTTTTTTTTCATTCTATCAATTTTGCTTGAATAATTAAATTAAATACTAATGAGTTAATTAAATGCTCTGTTGATAACGATAGTTATGAACGTAAATTATAAATTAATTTTTTTATGGATTTTAAATAAGTACATTAATTATTAACTTATATGATTGTTTGTGAGGAATTTCTATGATGAATTGATATTTTTAATTACTATATTGTTTGAGAACTAATTGAATTTTAAATAATTTTTTTAGAAAAATCACAACATAAAACGCTTATAAGTTAATTTTCAAGATTGTACTTAAGAAATTTTATTTAAGTACCACATCATTTTCTGAAGCAAATATTTAGCCCCCATAGAACAAATTTTATGGTTCCGCCACTGCTACGTGCGTACCTTGCTTATCAATGGAACCAACGATTAAATTATAGGATAAATCAAGATTTCTGAGCTGTTTAATATGCTGGAACATAGAGATGTTTACTGACAACTCCCGCAAGTGTACGGAATAGTTGTATAGTAACAAACTCAGAGCACGAGGTCGATCAACAGGGACAAATCATATAAAAATTAATTTTTTGATTAAAAACACAATATGCAAGAAAATTAAAACGAATACCCTTAGTTTGATTTTTGAAACAATTGAAAATTAATAAATAAATTAAACTAAATTCAACAACTAAATTAAAGCAAGAAAAGTAATTAAAAACTAAAAACAAATTAATTCGGTAAATAAACTCAATAAAACAAACACTAGGGGTAATTCAATTACTAAATTAAAATTCAATTAAGCAGAACTTTACGAAAATATTTTAATCCTTTCCCAAGGTAGAAAAATGTGTTCAATTGAATCAGCTATGCTGCTCTTTCGATGTACACCGATTAAAAACAATTAAGCCCATTAAGCATAGTTTTTAAATCAAGTTTAGGATAATTGCCATTTCCGTATTAACGTCTAAACAAGTTTAATTCCCAAATCTGATTTATTTCAATCCATGCATTGAACAATAAAACTAACAAATATAATTCTAGGTGGCCAATCAAGAAATATATTAATAAAAGCTCTTGGAAATTAATTTAATTCAATAAAACAAGAAAAACTATAATTAAATAGTTACTCAAAACATTAGTAATTAAATCACCCCCTACTAGACTTCATCCCTCACTCTAGTAGGAAAATTAGTTATTAAACATAATAAAAATCAACAAACAAACAATTAAAATCAATAAACAAACAATAAACATGATAAAAAAAAATAATATAAATAGATTAAAGTAGAATCAACTTAGTGTCAATTGTTGAATACAAGCTTCAATTCTTCACCAATTATGGAGAAATCACTTTGAATCTAACTAAATCTAGAAATTCTAAACAAACCAAAACTAATTTCTAGAGAAAATAAGCATCAAATTCACCAAGAAGCTTTCTAAAAAATAAAAACCATTGTATTTATAGTGTAATACTATTAAAACCCTTAAAATACCCTAGGAACCACTCAAAAGCGGACAAAAATACCCCAAGATCACCCAAAAACTCATAAAATCAGTTGAAATTGCATTAAACCGGACCACTAGGATCGATCCGGTTCAGATCCGTTCAACACCCTTTGCTCCGCGCCTTGGTTCAACGGGACCTGGCTGGTCCGGTTCAAGTTCGGTCCAGGTCCGGTTGTTCTCTGATTTTTATAGGTAAAGAGGGCTGGTTGGACCAGGCTAAGCTGACTCTGAATCGGAGCAAATTTGCTCCATGGTTTGGTATGGTTCAAGCTTAAAACGGCCGATTCGACCTCATTTGACTCCAAATTCATCCTGGTTTGATCCCACGCATTCTTAACATTGTAAATTTATAAAATGTGACAAAATAAGTGATAAAACCACTCACATTGGGAAGAAATTGAATTAAAACCCATAAAATACTAATGAATAAAAACCGGTTATCAAATTCCCTGACACTTGAGCTTTTGCTTGTCCTCAAGCAAAATTAATCAACACTTAAATTATCAAATTGAATCCCATAATATTGCAAATCAAGCCATCATTATAAAAATTATTACCTTACTCATAATGATTCAAATTACTAAATCCAAAGGTAATATTAAATTTCATGCTTGCTAAACCAAATTCAAGTCAAAACCAATCAAATTGTAATTCCAATTAAACACAAAAAAAAACCCAACACTCTTTCAATCTCATAATTACTCTCATGTGTTTAGGGGTTAAGTGTTTACTCTCAATCATTACAAGGAAGAATTCAAGCAAAAGCTTGCTTTTTAATCAAACGTCCTCCATTTAATTTTATTGGAAACACAAATTAAAAGGTCTTTGAATTGGTTGTAATGTGGCTTGGGTAGGGTAGGATTTAGAAAAGAATTGGATGAATTAGGCTAAAAGAAATGCACTTAACAAAATTGCATAAATTAACTTATGAAGAATAAATTTATAACTTCAAAACTTGAGTGATCACCAACTTTTAACATCATCTTTACCAAATCAACCATGCACAAACTTTAAGTTCTTTGAACTTATTCACTTTTCACCTTGCATTTTGCATCATCGTTATTCAACTTCACAATTTTTCTCTCTTTTTTTTTCAACTATCACTTTCTTCCAAAAATAGAGACAATTGGCAAATTTAATCTAGTAATACTTAAAAATTCTTAGATTACTTCACAAATCAAATTGTAGCACAAATTAAACCATAAGTGCACTCCAAGGGTAGAAACAAGGGAAAATATAAAAATTGGCTAGAATAGGCTCAAAATTGTGGCAATTCAAATAATCAACAAGAAAAGGATAATCAAGGCTCAACTTTGCTTACTAGTGGATAACAAGGTGGTTATTTGGCCAAGAGTTAATCCTAAATTTCCCTCATCACTTTCATATTCCCAATAAAAAATGTGGATTCCAATTGCATATCAAAGCAAGTTCTAATGAATTCTCACCAAGTAAGAACTCTCAACAACAAAATAAGAGCATAATAAAATTTGAAAATTTGGCTCAAAAGCTCACATGGATAAGAACAATGTTGCGAATTTGGTATTTAAATTGGAACTTACAACAAATTAATCTCAGTTGGAAACTTGGAATTGAAAGCTCAAAATTTAATTCTCACTTTGAATAAAGTAATTCTCCAAAATTATAAACAAAATAATAATCCTTATAAATCAAGCACAAATCACAATAATTTTGGAAAAATCAACTCAATAAAATAAGTATCAAATTAATATGCTTAAAAACAAACATAAAACAAAACATCACATTAAGCATAAAATTTTTTAAAATTTAACCACAAATTCATCATAAATTTTTAAGCAAAACCAAAGCCAATATTCCCTCCCCTACACTTAAACGAAACATTGTCCTCAATGTTTAGACATAATAAAAATTAAAAGCAAAAGAGGGTAAGAAAACATCCCTGAACGAAAGCTGCACCAAATTACCGATCCAAGAGTCGGTGTTCAAGAAAACCAAATGAAAAACCTAACAGAAAACATAAGAAAACATTCTAAAATTAAAAGAAACCAAGAAAATCCTAGAAATCAAAAATAAAATTCCAAATACTTCAAATAAAAATAAAAACAAAGTTCAAAATCAAACAAAAATACGAAATTAAAAATGTGGGTTGTTCTTCCCATAAGGGCTTTATTTAACGTCTAGAGCTAGACGTTGTAACGCATTCATGAGGCTCAAAATTGAGGCATGAAGATCCACCAATATTCTTGATCATGTTCATAACTTTCTTCTTGGAAGAAGACCGAAAAGTTTGCGGTTGAGGATCTAAATAATTTGATTCCTCATTCCTCCCTTTAATGCACCATTTAAAGTTCTTACTAAGCTTAGCAAAAGTTTTGGCCACCTTCTTATTCATCTTCTTGCTAGTTAGAGATTGACCAGTATCAAGCATAAAGCATGTAACACCCTTTGGAACCATACTACCATCACCCTTGACATCTACTACCAACTTATCATCAAGCTCATTCACATCCATAGTAGTTTCCTTGAACATGGGTGCTGGCGTTAAAACTTGACTGGTGTCCATCTTGTAGCTCGCATCCTTACTCTCAAGTTGGGAATGCTTAACATTACTGAGCACAAAAAACTCATCCTTTGCATCCCCTACTCGAATAGTGATCTTGCCCATATTTACATCTATCATAGCTCTACTTGTTGCTAAAAATGGGCGTCCCAATATGATAGGAATATCCATATCCTTTTCTAACTCAAGCACAAGGAAATCAGCTGGAAAGTAAGACTTTCCCACCTTAACCAAGATGTCCACTACAACTCCCATTGGATGTATAATGTTCAGGTTTATTATGTGCAAGAGGACACAATCGTTTACAAGTAATATAATAGTTGAGAAAAAGTATCGTCCCAAGAGATTGATAATTGATCCACAACTTAAGCAAATCTAATTTAGCTAGGCAATCCGAATATAATTGATTTGGAAATGACTAAAACTAGACTAACTATGGCAATTGAAATTAAAGACTAACAACCACAAGAACAACTAAAATAATTAAAGAGGTAAGAGTATCAATCAAAGTAGATAATCAAGTGCAAGGAAATCCACCAACTTGCAACTATCCCAATCAAACCAATTCCTATGGTTCTCTAGTGTGTGAAGCTAGGTTTTGACAAAACTATCATGTCTCTCTCAAGCACATGAATCCTATTGCATCCAATAGT
>CANYLF014835048.1:0-12717 GCA_948193215.1 Bocquillonia castaneifolia
AAAACACATTGTAAAGGTTGTGTGTTTGCCTTGTGAAAACACTTTGTTAAGGTTTGAGTGTTAGCCATAAACACTTGTTTAGGTTTTGTGTTAGCCATCAAAACACATTGTAAAGGTTGTGTGTTAGCCAAAGAAAATACTTGGGTTTTGATCTTGAACCTTTAAAAGGATCAAAGTTAGTGGAAATCTAAAGTGGAGCTTGAGGAGTGGACGTAGGCAAGGAGTTGGCCGAACCACTATAAATCTTATGTTTAATTTTCTTCTCCTTTCTCTATTTATTTTTTTCATATTAATTTATGCTTGATTGAATTTATTTTATTGCTTTACTTGTTTGCTTAATTATCTTTGATTTGATTTTCAATTACTTTTATTATTAATACATTTAACTGATTGAATTGCTTCTGCTATTTGTTTGAAAGTTTTAATTAAGTATTTAAGTTTGTTTTTGCTAAACAACCAATTCACCCCCCCTCTTGGTTGCCATAGGGATTTCACCATCCATTTCCACTCCTATTGCATTGCCTAGCTTGTATTTGGAATTTCCATCCTTCATGGTGCCTCCTTTTGATCTTTCACCACATGTTCTGCACATGTATTTAATTGGGGACAAAATGATGCTACCGGGTTATTCAAACGGTGTAAGTTGAAAGTCAATAGATATCCTACCTAGTGTAGGATTTTGGTTTCTGTCTGTATGCCATGTTCATGTTAGTTGATCCCGATAATATGTGTGATATCCAAAATCACCCATATTCTATAACAAGTGGAGGAGGGTGTGAATCCATTTCCTATCATTGTGGTTGAAACATTAATTGGACTAGATTATGTTTCTCAAGGAGGAAGGTTCAGGAATAGTCCAATGCTTTTGCAGGGTATTTTTTCTATTATTAGTGGTGTTATATATATATATATTTTTTTCTTTTGTGGTGTTTTTGTGGAAACTTATGGGTTTATTTATTTGGACAGATTTGACTTAGGAAAAAATTTGGCTTGATTGCACGACCTCATGATTTGTTTACCTACAGGCCTAGGCAATTGCACACTCATCCATTAGCAAGATTTGCACTCCGCATGAATAAGGATCAGAGGCATAACTATCTGAGTGACCATATTGAGGACAAAATTGTTTAGTATTGTCCATAGTGGAATCTATCTGCTATAACTGTTGACTTTTTTGGACAATGTGTTCCTGTGGTCGAACAGCATTATTCTAGCTTCCACACCCCTACTTGCCTCTGTCACCAGTATGGTTAGATTCAATAGACAGTGTCTTTATTTCCTGATTTTGAGCCTTCAAGGTTAATGGCTTAGTTTCTATCTAGGATTTGTCAGGGCTGGTGTAATAGATGTCTGGAAACAAATCTAAGGTTCGACCGGAGTGTCAAGAAAGATGGTCTGTACAAGGCCTAGGTTGAACTACAGAAGGAAGACCCCTCATATTTTCGGTCTAGACAACTGGATTCCCAATATCAAGCAAGTAAAGAAAAAGTTACTGTGGACAGAGTGCCCAAGACTTTCCCGGGATCTGCCCTTCGGTTGGTGTCCAATGGCAATGGTGACAGACTCACTAGATGGATTTTTAGAATTTTATGAAAAGATAGTTGTGGAGTCGCCACCCGAATTGCATCAGGGTCACCTAGTGATTAACGAAAAGATAGATTCCTTAGGAAGCCCCATTCATCATCACACCAGATCATTTTTGGGTTCGAAATGCGTCATCCATTCTTGGGGCAATTTTCCATTTAATTAAGTAATAAGGTCATTATTTCCTACCAGAGACAAACAATATAAAGCGGTAAATCACCTAAAAAGTAGGATGCAATGCATGGGGAACGCCTAATATTTCTTCTAATCAGTTTTAGTCCTGCCTTAGGTCCATTATAGTTAACCCTGATAGATTGAGTGCGGTTGGCTGTATTCGGTGGGTTTGCTACTTATTTTAATAGTAGTTAGCCAAGTGGATCATTTCCTTATTTATTTACATGCAGAACATCCACATTTAGTTTCTAGCTTATTTTACATATATTTATGAGTTAATATTTGAACATTAATTTATTTATCATTTACCTGAAATATTAGAATGGCGGTAATTTACATACACTCTTAAAGAAAGGAACAGTGAAACGAGTTTCTACCATTTTATTTTACTTATTACTGGGTTTATTTATTAAACATCCAGTCAATTATTTAAATTTAGTTATAGGTGATTAACTATAAATTGAACAAAGTTTAGGAGATCTTACGGATCGGCTGATTAGTCTTGGAGAGGACTCACAAGTCGACCTTGAAGCTTCAGAATAGTTTGGGTTTCCAAGCCATTTATTGGTGTCCTTTGCATGGGCCATGCGTGGAGGTTCGGCTAGACCTTCATAGATGATACGGTCAGTTCTTCTCATGGGCCATGCCTAAGTTTTTAAAAATAACCGAAGCAGGTGGGACATCTGGTTGAACCTTGATCATCCGACTGGATGATCAAAGGTTTAGCTGGATGAGCTTCTTTGGCTTGTGGTGGTCCGATCGGACCTATAACATGGGTGCTGGAGGTGGTTTGATCAAGTTTGTACCTATTTATTACATGCCTTTCAAATATAACACACACAGGATATAAATATGACTCCCTAAGGTACAAAGGAACCCGTAGTCTTAAGTATAATAAATCATTACAAATCAAATATGTTTAAGGATTCAGAAACATGTTTGAATCCTTTTTGCTTAGTTGAGCTCCAGAGCTACATCCTGTTCATCTCTAACTCATCGCCTTAATCTTAGAAGTCCATGCATATAAGAAGGAACGAGAAGAGCTTAGTTAAATATAAACATGCAAAGTTACATTAACTTAAAACATTAGAATATCAATGGAATGATACAACCATAACCTTGTTTTTACAATGTATGGATGCTAGAATGATCCTTATAATCGTTATACACTTAATTCATTACCGTTGAATAATCGGAGAACCGGAGACGATGAAGCCGCGCTCCCTCTTCTCTCCTTTTCCTACTGCTGAAGGGTTTCTTTGCTTAATGTTGAAGTAGTCTATTTGCAAGTGGTAACAAGTGCCCCCCCTCTTGCAAGGTGTTGATGCAAAGGTTTTATATAGCAAAGCAGTAGGAGCACATAAGCCTACAGCTGTATTATCAAATCACCGCTCTGTAGTGAATAATCATGATTACCCCTACAAGCCTAGGGTAAACGTCCGGCAGAATGATTGGTAAAGGTCAGGCTGAACCTTCACCAAATGGGCCTTGGGCCATTTTTCCTTTAGGGTTTTGGGCCTAGCATTGGCAGCTTGATGGTTTGGCCAGATGTTTGATAGTCCGGCCGAACCTTTGGTGTTTGAGGCATACCTTTAATTACATAGGATATATCTTTGAGATAGGTAGTTTGCCCCAAAGTTTTCAACGTGCCCTCAAGGACCTTGTATCCCAAAATTCAGTGTCTACAATTACGAGAATCAATAGGCGTTAGGTCTCATATCCGCTCTGCTATATGTTATATATTTACCTTTCCAACATTGTAAACATTTCATGATAACATAAATAAGACAATGTTTACCAAAAATGTTGTCCATTAAATGCATGAAATTTAGTTAGAAAGGCGTACTGAATTGGTTACATCCAATATGCCCCCTATTACCAACTATCATTTTCAGGTTTTATAGTTGGTCATTTTCTCTCAATCCCTAGTCTTTGCTTAATTTCCCAAATCCAAATAGGCTTGAACTTTCCTCTCAGATCAAATAGAATTAGTCTAGCTTGCTTCAGTACCCAGTCTCCTTCCTTAATTTTCCTTAGTTCAACTCCTTTGTTGAAGGCTTGTACCAACCTTTTTGATACATTTGTGTGTAGTACAGAGCCTTCTTCCTAATCTCCTTTAGGGATAGCAATTGTTGATATCTTTTCTTTGCCCACTCAGTCTCTGGCAATCCTGCTTCTAATGCTACCCTCAAAGACTTGCATTGCATCTTTATTGATAACACTACTTCTCCCCCAAATACTAAGGAATATGGTGTTTATCCTGTAGCACTTCTGATGGTAGTGTTATATCCCATTATTGGTAGGGTAGCTTCTCAGACTAGTCTTTATAAGTTTCTACCATCTTTGCCATAATCTTCTTGACAGTCTTGTTAGCGGCTTTCATAACCTCGTCTGCCTGTGATCTGTACGGTGATGATTTATGATGCTCTATACCATTTTCTTCTAGGAATTTGGTGGCCTCTCCTTGAAACTGTACCCCATCATCAGAAACTATATGGTGTGGAATTCCAAATCTGCACTTATCTTCTTCATAATGAACTTTGTCATGTTGTGAGCCATAATAGTAGGAAGTGAAATTGGTTCTACGTATCTTAAGAAGTATTCAACTACCACAATGATGTATTTGTCGCCGTTGGATTCTGTTGGCCTTATTTGTCGTATGATGTCAATGTCCCAAGTGGAAAATGGCCATAAGGAGATGAGGCTATGTAGTTCAAAAGGAGGGATATCATATGATCACCGTATACCTAACAATTGTGGTATTTCTCTGCATTCCTTATACAATCCCTATCCGTAGAGTCCCAATAATACTTATGCCTCTGTATTTTTAATGCAAGAATTGGTCCACTCATGTGAGGTCCACATGTACCAGCATGAATTTCCTTCATCACTTTATCAGCTTTTTCCCGGGTGATGCATCTGAGTAATGTTCCTATGGGTGATCTTCTGTATAATATCCCCTCATAATACGTGTAATTCCTTGATTAAAGTCTCAGAGCAAAGCATTTATTATCCGTGCAATCTGTAGGGTATTCTCGAGTTTTATGATACTTCAGGATATCATAGAACCACGGTTTCTCATGAGGTCCGGTCAAGCACAATATCCTCTTTCTTTTGTAGTATGGTTGTTTGGCTTTCATCATCACTAAAGGTCTCATTTTGATGTTGCATGGATCATCTCACATTGATGCTAGAGTGGCCAGAGCATCTGCCATCTGGTTATCTTCCCTAGGTAAATGGAGTAGGTTTTTGGAAACGACTTCTCATTTGGTGTAGATATTTTGCATAAGGCTTTTGTTTATCATCTGTTACTTCCCACTAATCTGGCACCTTACTGATGATTAACCTAGAATCCTCATAAATAGAGATTTCTTTGGCCCCAGCTAAGTTTGCTGATTCTAGTTCGAATATGCATGCCTCATTTTCTGCCATATTGTTTGTTACTAGGAATTCTAGCTTTTTGGCAACATGGATCTTCTTTCCTTATAGTGTAATGAGCAGCACTCCTATTCCAGCCCCTTTGTGATTTATCAATCCATCAAAGTATATTTCCATTCTTGTATTTCAATTGCGTTAAGGCTTTTGTTTGGAAACTCGTACTCAGCTTGCTCTAATGACTCTCGTGGGTTCAAGGCTAAGAATTCTCCAATTGCTTGTCCCTCGATTGTTTTTCTAGTGACATAATGAATATCAAACTCAATCAATAATACCAACCATTTTGCTAATTTCCTGATAAGGACTGGGGAAATGTCTAAGTGGATCCAATTTTGCCACCACTTATACCCGGTAGGATTGAAAGTAGTGTTTGAGCTTTCTTGTAGTCCAAATTATTGCTAGGTACGTCTTTTGAACTAGGTCATATTTTACCTCATAAGGGAGTAGCTTTTTTTTTTTTCTGAGGAAATAAATGGCATGCTTCATGCCTACACTATCTGCATGTGCCATCACAGCCCCGAAAAGCAAGAAAGAAGTGGCTCTTTCCACGGTGGCGTCACCATTGACTCCATTTATTATTATGGTAAATCAGTGTATCAAGATGTAAATCTGAGATCTTATTTCAGTTCACAATTTGCTTTCAAGCCAGTAGTTTATGGTCTCGTCTTCTAAAGCCAAGTACAATGTAAGAGGTTTTCCAGCTTTGTGCTGCTGGAGAACTGGTGGGTTTGTGAGGTATTTTTTTTATTTTCTCGAACACTTCCTGACACTTGGGATTCCACTCTTTTAGTTCAACCCTCCTCAATTGTCTAAAAATTGGGTCACAAGTCATCGTCAGCTTTAATATGAATCTATTAATGAATTGCAACTTTCGAGAGATCCCCTAATCTCCTTGTCTTTTTTTGGTGTTGGAATTTCCTAGATAGCCTTCACTTTGTATGGATCTACCTCAATACCTTTCTGACTGATCAAATGCCCCAGTTGTTTTCCCTTAGTGACCCAAAACACACACTTCTTGGGGTTGAGTCTCAGATTGTATCTAATCATTCATTCCAAGAACTTGTCTAGTGCTTTAAAGTATTGTTTTCTGACATGACCATCATGTCATCCTCATAAACTTCTACTTCCTTATACATCATGTCATGGAATAGTGTAATAGCCATTCTCTAAGGGCCATCATGATCTGTTTGTATTTTGAGAACCCATCCATGAATGAATACATTGCACTAGCGGATGCATTGTTAACGAGGACATCAATATAAAGTAGTGGGAAGTCATCCTTGGGTGAAGTTTTATTCAGAACTCTGAAGTCAACACACATCCCGACTCCATCATCTTTCTTTTGAACTGGCACAATATTAGCTAACCATTCTGGGTATTCTACCACTTCTAAGAATCTGGCCTTCAACTGTTTTTCTATCTCTTTCTTAATCAATTGTGCCCATTCATGTCATAGTCTTCTCAACTTCTATTTGACTAGCTTCACATTCTGATCAATAGGAATGAAATGTTCCCCTATTTTCCTATCCACTCTTGGCATGTCATCGTAAGTCCATGCAAACACTTTTCTTCTACTGCTACGGATTTGTTCAAATCTTACTCTCTCTTCAAGGGTTAGATTGAATGTGATCAATATTTCCTATGGCTTTTCCTTTGTACCTAAATTGTATACATTTATTTTGATAGAATTAATGTTATGGTATGTTTAATGAAATTCACCGTGCCGTCAGTGAAAATATCACTCAAACAAGCAAAGTCAGAAGTTATATCATTGACCTTGAAAATGAAAACATCCTTCTCTTTTAATAGATCGGACGTTATTACATCAACATAATAAAAAGTGTATAAAAGAAAATTAGTAATAAAAGCATCCAGGTTAGAATCTCCAACAATATCAACATCTGGTATAGCTTCCTCAACAAGACCCTCTTTGGCAGCTCGTTCCCCAGAGTCAGACTCTCCATTTTGCTTACAAATTCTTTAGTGATAAGTTCTATAATTTGAGTAGGAGACACAATGGACATTTATTATCCTTGCCCCCAGCATCTTCAGATGTCTTCTTATTTGCTAGAATAAAGTAGTCTTATAAGCCCCCTTTCACCACAATTAGGTCATCCTCGCCGATTCTCTTCTTGGAGCACTCCCCCTGATATCCTAGTCCCTTATGCGTAGTCTGCATCTTAAAGTCGGGAAAGGTTGTGATCCCTTGTTGATTCTTTCCTAACCCTAATGCAAGAAAGTAATTCATCCTTTTCAGCATCATAGGTATGTCTAAGATTGTCACATCTACCACTGACTCAGTCGGGCCTACTTTGATCTTGGTAGTGAATATTCCTTCCACGCTCCTCTTTAAATCATTATAAGTAGGGATGACCAGGTCAGAAGGTCTCAAATCAGATGGTGATATTCCTAATTTGGGAAGGAGCTTAGAAGTACAAACATTGATGGTCGACCCGTCATCTACCATCATAAAAGAAGTACGTTTTCTACTTATCTCAGTAGTGATGTAGAAGGCTTTATTGTGATCTCTGCCCTCGAGTGGCAAGTCTTCATCTGTAAATGTAATTTCTCCTGGTCTCTTTTCCATCATTAGGCCAACCATGTTCTCAGGTGTCAATGTTCTGTAGGGAACCAACACCTTCAAAGGATGCTAAAACTATGACTTCTATAAATACGAATTCTATACACATGGCTTTGTTTAGGGGTGGAACTCAATTGTAGTTGGGTAGAGGATTGTGTTTAGTACTTAGGGTCTGTTGCCCGGGTCTGTGATCTTTCTAGCTTCAATCAAGTCTTGGATGGTGTGTCCCTGAATTTGGTGAAAGCTACAGTAAGTATCAGGGTTGTATTCGGAAGCTTTAGGGTTAGGTGGGAATCTAGAAGGTTCGGGTTTTAGAAGGCCCTGTTTCTTAAGTCTTTCAAAAACTTTATATAATGGTCGGTTAAAATTTGGGAACTTGTGGTTGGTAATAACCCAGTTCACATCAGTTGTTTTAGTGCCTGTGGGTCTGTTATAGGGTGCCTTCCCTTTCTGCATCCACTTTCTCTCATTTTCTATTTCCTCATATTGTCGTCCGTCATCATATAGGTCATCAAAAGACTTTGGGTTCATGGTTTGCAGAGTTTCCACCATGTTAGGAAGCACATTCCTAATCACTATTCTTCCGTGATCTTTCTTTGAGGGCTTATTCTTCAGTAAGGTGACTTATTTCTCCAACGGGTAAGAAAATCAACAAACAATTCATTATATGTTTATTTGTTCATTTCACGATCTCACAGAGACACTTCAAGTTTGGCATTGTAGGAGTATTGTCCGATAAATGCATCACACAGCTCTTTCTAGTTAGCTTGGATAGAGGAAGGTAAGCTATGATACTAGTCTTAGGCTATTCCAGTCAGGGATAAAGGAAAGATCCCTATCTTTTGTCCTGTATCTAAGGGAGTTGTAGGCATAATGGACCCATACTGCTTGATGTGGAGCTTAGGATCCCTAGTACCGTTAAACTTCTACATATCAAGCATTGAAAATTTTGGAGGCAATTTCTTCATTCCTTGAATTCTCATGTTGTCAAGGTCACAGTTAGTCTCGGATTTCTTTCCTTTCACCACGTCTTGCAATTGTTCAATCTTCCTGATCAGGGTAGAGATCATGTCATTTTCTCATGTTCCATCTTCATCTTCAGGGTTCTTCTCAAGGTTCTTGACTACAATATTCTGCACTTCTTCCCTAATCATTGCCATCATGGCAGTAATTAGTGCTTATATGTCCAAACTCTGGAAAGTCATGTTGACTTAGATTTCTTCCCCATATGCCTCTAATCTAAGACTTTCGCGGGCCAACCGCTTGCCTATGCATTTCTAGGTACCGAAAGTAGACTGTGAATCTATGCTTATTGAAAAACAAATTTGTTAGAATCATGCATGGAATGCATGTATGGATGACAAAAGAAAACAAGAAAATAGCTAGTTGTACAAATATCAGTTACCACCAAGTGGCAAGCCTTCCAACCTTATTGCTCCCGCACACGAATTCCATAGTAAAGTCCATTTCCGTAGGTCACAACCTAGGTACTTTCTTTCATCAAACAGGGAAGATAGTACCGTCGAGCTTGCATATATCTCTCAAGCATCCAAACCAAATAGTAGTATTTATGATAATTGAGTCTGTATCCTTTGCCTCAATTTGTTTTCAAGTGGACAGAGTTTTGGCATAGACTTTAGGCTTAATGATCATAAATACTTATGGCAACATTACAAACAAATAGGGGTTACTTAGGTATACCCTAAGGGAAATTACTACAATCATTATATGCAGGTTTGAGGACCATCAGATTAATTGGTTAAAAGGCTCCCACAGCAAGTAGGCTTTCTTCTACCATCCCCTCCATAAGGAGTACGACCGACGAGAAAGAATACTCTATCTGTGAGTGGTAGTTTTTGATAATACAATCCAAGACACAACTGGAATTGTTGGAGTGCATTATAAGTAGTACTGAGGCTAAGGAACATGCAAAGAAATGCAATGCAGAAAAGGAGAATAATAATAACATTAATTAAATAGATGGGAAACTACTTGGAATCTTATTCATTTTAATTATAAAAAACTTTCCTAGTGGAGTCGCCATTGTGGACAGCAGGGTGTGCCAGTGAAGGCGTCCAATGGCAATGGCGAGCTAACTCACTGTTGGGGATTTAATTTTAGGAAAAAGTGTGGAGTCGCCACCCGAACTGCATTGGGATCGCCTAGTGATAACAAAATAGATCAATTCCTTCAGAATACCTTTCGTCATCACTCTAGACGATTTTTGGGTTCAGAATAAGCAATCCATACAAAGGCAATTTCACATTTAATTAATTAAAGTGGTTATTATTTCCTACAGAAGGCAAACAATATAACGTGATAAATCACCAGAAAAATAATATGGCACTGGTAAATATTAGATGAATGATCGTTCCTCATTTTGTTTCCAGCCATTTATTTCATTGTATTTAGTCCTTCTTGATTTAACCCCTATTCAGATTGAGAGCAATTTGCTCTGGTGGTGGATTTCTATATTTATTTTAATAGTATTTATCAAAATAGTTATTTTCCTATTTATTTACATGTTGTACATCCATAGTCTATTTCTAATATATTTTACATATTTATTTGGGAATTGATATTTTCACATTAAAATATTTACTTGGGATAAAAATGGCTTGATACATACACCCTTAGAGAAAGCAAAGTAGAAATAATTTTCAACCGATTTTAATCTATTTATTTACTGGGTTTAATTAATTAAATTAAATTAATTAATCTAGCAACATTTAAGGTGATAGACATAAGAAAATAAATAGAGTTAGAAAAGTTTAGCGATCAATTGATCGGTCCTTTGGAGAAGGATCGGTTAGTTGATCTTGAAGCTTCAGTAGGATCTAAGTTTTTAGGTCCCCCATTTCATGTTGATCAACCGTAGGAGTGACATCAAAGTGTCGGTCGGTCATTTGGTGAAGAACCATCTGAATCTCCAATAGAAGCCCAGGCCTAAATACACAAAAAACATATTTGTTACCGTAGTCGATCAGTCAATCTAAGGAATTAAATCAGCCGATTGGTCGATGGAAGAACCGTAGGAAGGATGATGAAGTACCGATTAGCGTTGTAATTAGCAGACTGAAACTTTCAAGGCTTGTAACAACCTGTTTATTATAAATTTTACCAAATGGAATATGTGTAACTATAAATGGCAGCCTAAAGAAGCTATAGGAACCCTAAAATGGCGAAAGATACAAGTTTTTACAGATTCTCAAGTTAATGAATCAAAAGTACATTTTGATACTTAACTTGAGTTATAGAGCTCCAAACTTCAGTCTGTTTGTTCCAGCAACATCTCCTCCTCACCAGGATGTTATAAACATAAGCTGAAAGTAAAATGGAGTTAGTTTGAGAAATAGCAAAAGTTATAGAAACCAAACATAAAATAGAGTGATGGAGATATGCTAATTCTGATGAATGGATCCTTCAAGGATAGTAGGTTGCCCTCAGAGTTCGTGATTGTTATTGCTTCTGGTAGTAATAAGCTTTAGATTCAAACCGTTTTCTCATTCAAAAACTTAAGAGAATCCCTTTGTTTCTTTCTTTATTTTTTAGTAAAAATCTAAACCTTGCCTTATGTTGTCGTCCTTATTCATGTTTCAAGGCTACATATTAGTAGGAAAAATATGTAGGTCTGGTACTTTTCTGAGACCCATGGAGAGTAGGCGTGGTCGCCCTAGTCTATTAACCTCTCGAGACAGGCAACATGTCGCAAATTAAATGATTTTGATAGAAGAACCAATCGGTTCTTTGAAGAACAACTATACGAATGTTCTCAAAGAATTGTTCAATCCTTTGACTATTGGAAGTGGGCTTTGACCCATTTAGGCCTAAAGGATATTCAAAGCATCGGCCAGTCCATTGTAAAAGGCTGATTGACACTTCATTATGTCCTCATATCTTGATTTGATTCTTTAGCTCATTTCTACCAGAAATAGGCATATTAGAATGGCCCGTTGCGGACTGTATTCATCATTGGGCTCCCCAACCGCTTCCACATTCCTGCATCCAAAAATAAAGTTTCTACAATGTTCATAGATGATTTTTCACGATATCTTTACCTTTATCTCATTCATGAAAAATCACTATCATTGGACAAGTTCAAAAGTTATAAGGCTAAAGTTGAAAATCAACTTAGCAAAAGGATTAAGAATATTCGATCTGGCCATGGTCATGAATACTATGGTAGATATGATGGATCGGGTGAACAATGTCCAAGACCATTCACTAAATTCCTAGATGAATACCTCATCATCCTATGATACACCATGCCAAGATCATCTAGCATGAATGATGTTGCTGAAAGATGAAATAGATCGCTTAAAGACATGGTGAAGAGTATGATTAGTCATTCTACCTTACCAGAATCACTTTGGAGAGAAGCACTAAAGACCATAGTTTACTTACTCAATAGAGTTCCAACAAAGGCAACAAATAAGACTCCTTATGAGCTTTAAAAAGGCAATAAGCCAAGTTTGAAGTACCTACACATTTAGGGATGTCCAGTTGAAGCAAGACCTTACAAGGCAAATGAAAAGAAATTAGACTAAAATACTATTAGTTGCTATTTTATTGGATATTCTGAAAGATCCAGGGGTTAAAAGTTCTATGATCCCACAACTAAGTCAATTTTTGAGATGATAAATGCTTAGTTCTTTGACGATATTGAGTTTGAGGGAGGAGAAAGAGTTAAGGACTTTGTCTTTGAGGAGGAATATGTTCACATTCCTCTAATTTCAGTTGACAATGATCAGGATCAGACTATCATACATAACATTGTTCAAGAAGCAAATTTGGACTTAGACAATGTCATTAAACCTCTTATTCAAGTTCAAGAAATTATTCCACATCAACAAACTTTACAACCTCAA
Organism: Bocquillonia castaneifolia; assembly: GCA_948193215.1. Lineage (NCBI taxonomy): Eukaryota > Viridiplantae > Streptophyta > Magnoliopsida > Malpighiales > Euphorbiaceae > Bocquillonia > Bocquillonia castaneifolia. Next base: position 12,643 of record CANYLF014835048.1, read on the forward strand.
GAAGCTGCGCCATTAAGTAGATCCACAAGAGAGAAAAGAAGTGCAATTTTAGATTATTACATCGTATATCTTCAA
>CANYLF014836355.1:0-21835 GCA_948193215.1 Bocquillonia castaneifolia
AAGGCTTGGTATTTCTAAAAAAAAAATTGATTTGAACTAATTTAGTTCCCTGTAATAATACTTGCCAAATGGAAGGGATTACACTGCTGCTAAAAGAAAAAAGCATCTTTAATTATTTTAAAAAATAAAGAAAACGAAACAGTCCACGAAAGTTGCGAGTCACATACGCAGTGAGGCAGAGAAGAGAGAGAAGAGAGAGACATGTAAAGAACAATAATAATAATAATAATAATAATGATAATAGAAAGGAAAGAAAAATACTCTGCCCTTTTTCTACTAAACTAAAGCCAAATATAACAGTAGGTGTTTTTTAGGGATATTTTATTTTTTATTAAGTAAATTTTATTTTGTTACTTTATCATCGTTAAATTAAAAATTAATATTTTTATTTAATGATATAAAAAATAAAATAAGTTAAAAATAAAGTTATTCTATAATTTTTCCTAATAATAATAATAATTGTAATTCGAATTCTCAAATCCGAACTCTCTCTCGAACCAAATGCACTACCAAACACACCACAAAGAAAAAAAAAATCTTTCCTTTTACTACTTTCTTACTACTTCCTCTTACTTAAATTTATTTATTTCTTCTTCTTAATTAATAGTAATAATATAGATAAAGATCCTCTCCTCCTCTTCTTCCTCATTAGTTATTTTTAACGAAAGACTGGTCGAAAATCAAAATTCAAAGCTTTGTTAGCTCTTGCTTATCATCATCATCATTATTACTATTAGACTTTGTTGTGTTATCTAATTCCACTCCTCCTCCTCCTCCTCTTCTCTCTACTCTCTCTCTCTCTCTCTCTTTTAAATTTTTTAAATTTTATTAGGGTTTCTCATTTTCCATCCTATTCAAATTAGGGTTCCTATTTCTCCCCCTCTTCTTTTTATTCTCCCTTATCTTTAATTTCCTTTCTTTCCTCAATTTTCATGTCCCCGAAGCCTCCCCCTGCTGCTTTTTTCAAATTAGGGTTTCTGTTTTCTCTTCAATTACTCTTCTTCTCTTCCTGATTTTTTTTATTCGGCTGCTGTGATTTTCCTACTTCTTCAGCCTTTGTAAATAATCAGGAGCTGCTTCTTAATTCTTCTTCTTGTTGTGAATTTCGATTTTATTTTCATGTTCATGTTCGATTCCTAGTTGGTTGTGTGTGCTACTCTTTATCAACTGTGTTGTACAATTAAATAATGTTTTATTCACAGTTTATATTGGCCAAGAAAGGGCCTTTAGGGACTATATGGATCGCAGCTCATTTGGAGAGAAAGCTTCGTAAGAATCAGGTTGCCGATACTGATATTGGTGTCTCTGTAGGTCTGTTCCTTCGTTCTTTCTCATTTTCTTTCTTTATGCATTGGCCACAGTTACTAGGATTGACCTCATTCAACTCTCTCATTTACTGCAACTTATATTTTTATTTATTCATGTCTTGTTGATTTTTCTGATTTTCTTCCATTGGCCACCTACAGCGTTAATAATATTTTCTGTGACAACTATACTCAATTCACGCTGTTTTTAGTTTGATTTACTTGCAATCATGCAATTACTGAAATTTAACTTTCGGTTTATTCAGTCCCCTTTGCACAGCATTTTGCAGTTGAGCCGTTTCTTCTTCTTCTTTTCTGAATATGTTTTTGAAAGAAGCTTTATTTTCCACCTTCTGTCAAAAGCTGTTTTTGGAAAAGCAGATTCTTACTGTACAAAAATAATTAAATAAAGGCTGATTTGAGCTTGCCTGTGTTAGCATGATGCTCCTTCCTATTTTGTAAAAAACAAATAAAAATCTATGTATCTGGTTGTAATAAGTTGTATCTGATACTGGTAATACTTTCAATAGAGTTGATTTTCCTACACATAATGTTAACAAAAACTGTAAATACAGATGCAGCTAACTTTATATACTCATGTTAGGTCTGTACTGTACATCAATTTGGTGTATCCTATCTGATTGCATGGAACTTTATTGTGTGGTTACATTTATGAGCAGAGAGGATAGTTGTGCTTTATAAGTACAATGATTTTGATAATCTGCATAGAGATGACAAGATTTGTTGGTCATTTACCCTCACAAACCTCACAAATTAAAACTATCTCATTGGAATCTTTATTATGCTCTCTTACTACTGCCTTTTTTTTCCCCTTATTTTTGTTATGATCAAGTCTTCCCTCAGCTCTCCTGATCATTTTTCTTTTGGCTCTTTCCTTTTCTCACAGATTCCATTCTTTTTCCGGAAGTGCCGATTGCACTGAGGTTGTCCAGTCATCTTCTGCTTGGAGTGGTGAGGATATATTCTAGAAAGGTGAATTACCTTTTTGATGACTGCAGTGAGGCTTTACTAAAGATAAAGCAAGCTTTTCGATCCACTGCAGTAGATTTACCACCAGAAGAATCGACTGCACCATATCATTCCATTACATTGCCTGAAACCTTTGATCTGGATGATTTTGAGCTGCCAGATAATGATATTTTTCAAGGGTCAGTTCTAAAATCAGATTTTGTTTAGTAACCATAGCTGTTCTTTGTTATGGATCATATTACATAGAGGCATAGGACCCTCTTAAACTCAACTCAATCATTTCTAAATTCTATTTGGTTGCGACTAGTTAATTTCTCATTTACTATTTGCTACATCTTCAGAAAAATGTAGGGCTTTTACTTCATTCTCACTCTTTTCCAATTTAAGTCTGCTACAAACTTCTATGCATGTAGAAGATTATTTGCTCTTTTCATACTAACTTTGGCTGTCCTGCAGTAACTATGTTGACCACCATGTCAGTACGAGGGAGCAGATTACACTCCAAGACAACATGGACGGTGTGGTTTACTCTACATCGCAGTTTGGTTTGGATGGTTAGTATTAGCTCTTTCATGTTATAGATTGGTGGTGAATATGATTATTTACACACAATTTGTGAGTTGCAATTCTTAGATAGTGTAATTTTCTTTCAGAGCGATTTGGTGACGGTGACACTTCTCAAGTTGGATTGGACCTTGAAGAGGTAATACTGTTGTGCTGGCTCCATTACATTGGAAATTGGGTTTAGAAATTAATTTGATAATAATACGCAATAGGTCAACGCAGTTGTATTCATTGTTGCATCCAGATCTTGTTAAATAGGCCATCTTTGTTCTTGCTTCCTGCATAATTGCTCACATTATCTAAGGGTTGTTGACTTTAAGAATGTAAGACAACCAAGTATTGATTGTCCTCTTCCGTGGAGGTTATGCCCTTTTTTTGGTCTTTGTGCAATAGCAAACAAGTTTGTACATGTCCATTGATGGCCTTTCTTCAAGGTTTCAAGTCATCAGTCATTTATTTCATGATAATTTGATGCACAAAAGAGTTACTTTTTGCATATGCATGACAGTTGTTAAATTCTCCTTTCTTTTATGATCATCAACAGGATTTGTTCCTTGACAAGGTTGCCACAACAAGGCATGACGGGGTTTCTGAGTAAGTCTTCCATTTCTGTACCATCAATATTTTTAATTCCTTCCCACAGAAGCCCTTTATATCGTCCATGTTCATTTCTATATCTATTTTTTTCGCTTATCAGTATATTTTTTGTGTTCAAGGGATGATTTTCTGAGTTTATAATCTCACTTTAATCTGTTTTTCATCCCTTCTTGGTTTATTTACGCATGGAAGGTTGCTTATGTTTTGAGTGCAATGTTTGAGCCACTTCTTGGATCATTATAGTTCTTTAGTTGGTTGTCCTATTAATCCTTCGTTTTTACATCGGATGATGCCTTACCCCTTATTTGGCTGGTTTTGGTGTTCTGGTATCATCATGAGTCTTAGGCCTTATTTATTCTGTTCAGAGTTTATTTTAGATGTCGGCCTTTATGATTTATAGTATAATCATTAGATCATGATTTGGTTAGCTATGCTTAACATTTACCAAAAAGTCCCAAAGTCCCCAAAAAAGGGGAGGTTTGCATGTGATTACATTTATTCACAAAATTGTTTGATTCATAATCATGAGTGGGTGCTTGTCAGATCACTTCTCAGGGCTTTGCCATCTGGCAGTTCTTTTTGATAGTTTGTTCATTGAATCATTTACCAAGTAAAATAATTTCTGATTGTTACTCAAAATTTCTCTGGATATTGGTGATTGTTTTGTAAGATTTTTTGCGTGATCAGAAATTTTAAATGTCTTGTTCTTCTCTGATTGCAGAAATGATGCCCAGACATTGGTTGAGCCAATGGAGCATCTAAAAACAGATGCAAGTGATGGAAGGATGTCTGGATCTTTAGAAGACATGCCATTGAATGGTACTAGAAACAAGGTTGATATAGATATCCATATCCAAAAAAGTCAATAATTCCTCTCTTTATGTATTGTTGATTTTTTTTCTTAACTTCTTGGATGTGCTCGTCATGGGAAGGTAGATACTGCTTCATTCTGATGACAATGGTTTGCCCTTGTGAATAGATTGAAGATCTTGCTGCCAATTTGGAGGCCGTCGAGTATGCTCAGGCACCAGCTACTCCTGGATTATTGGACGAGCCAACTATGTCTAGTGTTAAGGAGTCAATGGTCCGTGATCATTTTGAGCCAGAAGATCACAATGTAAGAGAATCAGGAGGGATGGAGATTTCAGAGAATGCCCCTAATAAGTCAGATCATCATGGGAATGATGCAATGGATTTCGGTTTGGGTGATCACTTAAATCATGATACTATTGTGTACACACCTGCTGAGGAGCATAGCTACTTTTCTGGTGACATGGAGTTCAATCAGGCAGGGCTCGGAGGAGAAGTAGTTTCTACATTAGTAACTACAGAACATAGTGCAGAAGATGAGGCTGTTAGCATGCTAGATGGCTCACACAAGGCAGGAAATAAAAGTGAAGTTGTTTCTGGCATTACTGAAGAGATTGGAACTGGTTTCAATCAAATCAATGGAGATTGTGAGGGATCCTTGGAAGAAACAGATGATGTTGAACTTGCTAGTAAGTTTAAAGAATCACCGTCTAATGGAAAAGATATAGCATCAACCCCTGTCCAATCATCAGACTTGCCTAGTGCTCTGGAGTTTGTCAATGTTGAAGGTCAGGGTTGTCAGGTAGAGAAGGATGCTGAAACATTAAATGAAAATGTCAATAATGAGCACCTGGCATCTACTTGCATAGGTGTTCTCCGGCCATGCAATTCCCATCTAAGCCAACCTGATACAGTATCTGGTGGAGTTGATATTTCTGCAGTTGCTTCTGACTTACAATCAGGAGATGTTGCACCATTGTCATTGGAGACACTTCAAGGGGAGGAAGGTTCCCATGCTTCTGGAACTTCCACTAAGGTGCAAGGTTTGTTCCGCAAGCTTTTCAATGCAGCTAGATTAAACTAGTTAGATAAAATTTAGACGTATACTTATTTTGTTCTGTCTATTATGCATTTACCTTTTTAGGTGAAGAGTGCAATGTGACAGTTGGTGTACAATCAGATGAAAATCAGATATCTGAGCCCACTTTAAATGGAGAAATTCAGGAAGATGGAGGAAAGCATCTTGATCAATTAGACAATGCACTATCCACTGATAACCAGTATGAAAATATGAATAGTTCTGTGATTTCTGAATTGCCTGCTCCTGAAAAGTTGCTTTCTGTTCCCCAACCACTGGTTTATAAATCACATGATCTGGTAATCGAGACACCTGATAAAGATGTGCAAGAAGATGGTGACACAAGTGGTGCTGGGACCAAAATTTCTGGAAAGAAACGTGATTTTGCTGAAAGTTCACTAACTGTACAAAGTTTAAATTCAGTTGAATCATTTGGAGCAACCAGATCAAAGAGAACTGTGGATTCGATTCCTGATGACGATGATTTGCTATCTTCTATATTAGGTATGGGATATCTTCTTGATGCTTTTGCTCAAGCATGTAGTTTATATTGAATGAATCACAAAGAAAAAATGTAGATGAAAAAAAAGGTAGCCTACTTCAATGTTATATAGAAGTTTCTAAGACCATTTATATTATATGGTAGGCCTTTAAAAAATTACATACTATTTATGGCTTGAAATTGTTTGTTGTCTCAGTTGGTAGAAAATCTTCAGTTTTAAAAATGAAGTCCACTCCACCTGCACCTGAAGTACCGTTTGTGAAGCGAGCACGGTTGACCTCTCGGCCAAGTGCATTGAAGAGGAAGGTGCTCATGGATGACTCAATGGTTTTGCATGGCGAGTATGTGTTGCTTTACATTATCAATCTATCTGTTTCTCTTTCTATAGTTACTTATAGAACTCGTATGATTGGAGGTTTTTGCTTTTCCTGGTGGTTATATTAGTATTTTTTCCCCCTCTCATTGAAAAGCTTTCAAATTTTCACAGTTCTATGCATTATGAATTGTTGCAGATGTCTCTGAATGTTGCTTGTTTTGCGCTGTTCTTCAATTGATTTTTACAATAATTTGCTTTGCAACAAGTATTCAGTGAAATTCTCAAGCAGGATCCAGCTGAATTCTATTTTTTAAAGCTTCATGGGACCCCTGGAAATGTTTTTCTATGTTAGTTTGGCTAATTGATCGATTTAAGCATGCTAGTTTCATTAATGTAACAAAGTCTTACTTCTCATCTTATGTGGTAAATACTGATTAAATCTCTTCAATTTTCCTTGAAGTACTATACGTCAACAGTTGACCAACACCGAGGACATACGCCGATTACGTAAGAAGGCACCCTGCACGCACACTGAAATTTTGATGATTCAAAGGCAATTTCCGGAAGAGGAAATTTTTAGTGGACCGGTACTAACTGGTGAGTTCATTATATTAAAAGTCGGTTTACTTATTTAGCTTCTTTTATTTTATTTGACCTGTCGTTCCAACTTTTTTGACGTCCACTCAGTTCATCTGCTGCTTGTCATTGCTGTAAGTTGCTTCATCTTGTTCCCCTTTGTTATTTTAGATGGGCTGGGAGGTGAGAGATTTTTTTAAGTGTAGAGGTGGGGGTTTGATTGGAAGACTTGAATTTAATTTGAAATCATGAAAATAAACATGGACCATCAACTTCCAGATCTCATGTGTAAAATTAACTTACTTTGATGAGGATTACGCTCTTTTACCGTATTTATATCTCCTTAGAAATTTATATTGATAGGTAGGTAGTTTATACAAGTGTGTATTCCATCAGCTTGTATGATGGTGTTTTTCTCATCTCATCGCCATTGCAATTTCATCATATAAGTAAAATTTTTTCCCCTTTTGTTTTAAATGGTTCATTTTTTTGTTTCCACGTAAAAGTCCATCTGCTTATGGAGGCATGAAGTTGACCAGGGTTTGGTCTTTCAGGAATGTCTGCAGAACTGACCCGCCTGCATGGTGAAGCATTGGATTTGAGTGGAATCAAGGTTTGCGAGAATGATGATAATAATGTGGCTTCTTTGGAAGAAGTAAATAATGAACAATCAGCTAGGCAAATAGTCGCACCAGATAGTGCAATGGAAGGGAGCACAGACCCTGTTGATTGCAGAACTGAAATTGATGGTCAAACCCCTGTGATTGAAGACCATATAGGATCTTATGATACTGATAATCAAAAGCAAATGAATGGCGTCATTGACATAGTTGATTATAGAAATCCAGAACATGAACATCTGGTAGGAACCAGTGAAATGGAAATTGACAAAGTGAATGCTGAAGTTGCTGATGCCACAAATCATTCAATCTTGTGGTTGGAGACATCTCAATGCGAACTGTCCTCTGGAGATATTTTTGAAACGCCATCTGGTACTGCTGGTAAAACTAGTATAGATGAACTTATACAGGTGGATACTTTGAACATACCATCTGAGAAGAATGATAATTTGAGGAATGAGATTGGGCTTGATGCTACTGAAGGCCTAGACAACTGTGTGGAGAAAATTGTTGCAGTTGAAGCTGAACTAGGGACAGGGGAAGAACTTTTGTTGGAGGAAAGCAAAGTTGATGCATCTGTTGAAATCAGAGGAGGTGAACAGGCAGATGGTTCTGCACCTACTGATGGGGCAGATGCTTCTCTTGTTAATTTGTCTTCTGAAACTGGCGGCGGCATTAATTTAGGTTCTGTAGGTATTGATGAAGCTTTGGATGAGATTGAAAATGAAAAATATGGTGTTCTTAGTGATGATGCAGGCCTGGGTGGGTCTTCCATTGGCATTGATGACAAGGACCAAACCTCTAATCATTTGTGTAGTGAAGAAGATAAAGTAAATTTTACATTTCCAATTGGATTTGATGGGGATTTCAAGAATGCTTTAATGGATGAAGATAATGCTGCATGTCAACAGAGTACCATTGATACGTGTAATGCACCTGTCGGCTATGGTACTACTGGAGAATTTGATGTAAGTATCATTTTTCATGCAATTTTTTTCCAAGTATCTTGAATCTCTTGGTGAGGTCATTTATTTTAACCAGTCTATTTATATTTCGTTGTCCTTCACAAGGTTCTCATGTGGCATTGTATCTTTAAAATATATCATATCTTTATTCTCTGTTTGGCTGGATTTTTCCTTCTTTTTTTGTGAAACGAGTTTCTTAATGGTGACGAGGGTCACAACACATTCAACAAATATGACTATATAATTATTGATTATGCAATAGTGTTTTTTCTTCTCCAAATATATTCCTTTAAAATACTTATGGTTTTATGAAAACCATTTTCTAGTTAAATTAACTTTAAATGCCTTTTCCATTTTCACTTCTCGTTTTCACTTACTATATTATGGAGGTGACTTTTGTTATTTTGTGTTAAATTTCTATTATGTACCTTTCCTTTTTATTTATTTATTTTTAATTTAAGAAGCCCGAGTCATTTATATAGAAAGATCCTGCCACTTAATGCACCAAGTGTCAATATACAATTACAAGACCGCAATAAAAGAAACTGTGTTCTTGGCATTTCTGTTCATAACTTTTCATTTTGTAGCCAGATGATTTTTGCTGAAGTTTAGGATAATTTTCAGATTGATAGAATTGCATCTACACTTGGAATTGATGATCTTTCATTCTAATTTTAGATGTGTATAATCTTTCCAAATTGCCCTAACTATATAGTTTGTGTTGTGCAGGATATTCAAGATGTTGGATTTGCAAATGATACAGGTTCATATCTCCTCATTATTGCCTTGTTTATGAATTTTTTTCTTTTTTTATAAAAATTTCTAGTAATATAATTGAATATATTTTCTTACTGGATTCACTAATCAAAATTTTCTACACCGACTGATCTATGTATAATGGAAATGAAAATCCATGCATGTATTTGTTATCATCTCCTCCATTGTATTCTAGCCGTCTATTGGTACATCACCCCTAGTTTTAGTGCTGTTTATTGGGGAGAGTGATATTCAAGATGATTTAGAAGTCTTGAACATTGATGAGAATTTCTCCCAAAACCGTGGATTGAAAGAAAAGAATCACCATAACCAACCCCAGTTGACTTGGAATTAAAGTGCAGTTGAGTTTATTGCAGTGCCTGCAAGCTTTGTTACGTGTGAACATGATGACATACTTAAATCAGTTCCAAAAATGAGTCTTGACCCCCATAACGTTGATGCAAGTGACATGTTATTGTGGTTGGAGTGGGGGCTGAATTTGTCTGTCATGGTTCTCTTCAGCAACTTACTGTTTCAATAGGTTTGTGTTAGTTTTATGTTTTTTTTAAATGTTGGTTAGAGATGAAAATGGTGTTAATTTGGATTCAACTGTCTCGTGAAAGTTTATTACACTAGAACTAATCAGGTTCTAATAGCTGAAGCAGTGAACTTCTATACTTCCGGTGTCCAAGTCTAATAGTAGGCGTGTTCACTAAAGATTCTTTGATTGTATTCATTCATTCTAGGTCAACCTGTACAACTACCATATCAAATGATCCCATTCAATAACTTATTAAACCATGAGTTTTAGTTCACCAAATAAATTAAGTCGTAATTTTTAAGATCCATTAGTCATCTATCCTGCTTTGGATGATGTCACAAATGTTTATCAGGACAGGATGCAGGTTTAAACTGTTCAAGTAGAAGAGCCTATTTCCTCCTAAATGTGTTCAGTTACCCAAGTTTCGGGAAGTGTGTAAGTAAAACAAGGAGGCAAAGTAGAGAGTGAGAAAATAAAGGTTTGGGTTTTGAAATTTAAATCCATGCTTTTCTTAATTAGGGAATTATTGTAGAGGTAAAATAGTAATTCAAAGCATTTTCCTCTCACTATATCTTCATTTTGGGGAGAACATGGTCTTGTGGGTTCACAAATTATTTCATCATCTTTCATTTTTTTCATCTTTCCTCTTTTTTCATTTCCTTCCGTTTTTCAAGCAAGAGAGGAATATTACACTTTATTTTCTTTCCCTCTCCCTTCCTCCCCTCTATTTTCCTCAATTCTTGTTTCGCAAAGAATTTTTAACCGTGCTTTCTAAACAAGGGGTTAGAGGTTTTGAAATTAATGTGATAATTTGTTCTTTTGCAGAATTTCTGAATGTAGATGATGATGAAGTAGAAGATGATTATGATGAAGGTTTGCCAAATGCTGAAGATACCCGCCTACTTGAAAACAGTGGGTGGTCTTCCCGTACTAGGTTTGTATGCTTCTCTTGATTTGGTTTTGCCTGATACAGCGAGTGTGAGCATGTGCTCTTCCCCAATTTCATTCCTTTTCATTTTGGCAGACAAGGGATCCAAGTATTTAGTGATATTTTCATCTATTAAAAAGCTTGGATTTTTATGGAAATCAACTTTTATTAGAATTTCCATTAAAGCATATGGTAGTTAATACAACAATAAATTTGGAATAAGATTTACAGATCTGGTTGTTTATTCCAATTTTTATGGTCATTTCCAAAGGCCTGCCAAAACTAGATGTCCTGGATGCACTGTAATTTTTTCCTTAAAATTAAGTCTGCCCTAAATTAGTAATTGTACGTCTTGCAGAGCTGTTGCCAGGTACCTCCAAACTTTATTTGACAAGGAAGCAGAAGATGGAAGAAAGGTTCTGTTAATGGACAATCTACTGACTGGAAAAACTCGCAAGGAAGCATCAAGAATGTTCTTTGAAACTTTGGTATGTTCGTCGAACTCTAGATGCTTAGCGGGCGCTGAATGCTGAAGGGCATTTGCCTGCATGTTTTATGTCCCCTTTCTGGATTTGTGTCTTTGTATTGACAAATCAATTTTCTCTAATTGGCAGGTCCTTAAAACAAAGGATTATGTCCATGTTGAACAGGCCAAGCCTTTTGATAACATCAATATAAAGCCACGGGCAAAATTAATGAAATCAGAGTTCTGACCTCGTTCGATGTGTAGGAAAAGGCAGATGAATTCCATGAAAATGCATGTAGGAATAGTTTTGGGTGGTGCTGCTTGAGCAGATTTAGAGACCTGGTTCGTCTGTCGTTAGATATTTTTTCCCCCTCCAAATTTCTTTTATATTCTGATAATGTAACTGGTAGATGAATAGTGGGGTAAAGGATGGGATTTGGGAATGCCAGCTTGTTGATTATAACAAAATTGTTGTAATGTAGACAGCATTTGTGTAAATATAATGTGTAAAATATTATCCTTCGCAAGTATAGATGCTAATTTAATTTGTTTGCCTGTACGAGAAATAATTAGTTATCCAATTCCATTCATGTTCTGTATTGAATAACTTTGTACTTGGATGTCTTGAAAGCAATTACTCGAGTATTAGAAGAATAGGTAGCAAAATTACATCTTTTTGAGACTTTTTTCTTGTTTTTGTGGAAAGTTGTTTTATTTATGCACTGATATATATGATATTATATTTAGATTTGTATTTGTATAGAACTAGAATTATAATAGAAATCGCAAATTCAACCAACTATTTGTGGAGTTACATTTCGGTTGACAACAAATTATGAACTAAAAGCATCAAGCAATCCCCCAAAATTTATAAACTTTTAAATAATTTACTTCAAATTTGTTATTAAATAATCATAGCTGTGCAAAAGCACAGTACTCTGCTAGTCTGCTAGTAATACAGAAACACAAGCCAGCCAGCCAAATCTAAACAGGACGATTTATGATCGGAGCTAAGCTTATCAAGCACTACCTTGTGATCCTTGTTTATCTTCTTCTCTCTGGTTGCTTCTCATTAGCAGCAGCCGTGAGCCGGTTACTCTTCTTTGCCATTCTTTCCCTCCGACCCTTTGAAGAACCGCTGGAACCAATATGCAGAAGATTTTGGGTGCCGGGTGAGACCATTCTTGTAGTCCACGTACACCAAACCAAAACGCTTAGTATAACCTTGGGCCCACTCAAAATTGTCCAGCAATGACCATGCAAAGTATCCCCTCACATCTGCTCCATTCCTGCTCATGCAGTATGACCAATACATAAGAATTCCATTATGAACTGAACTAAAAGTGGTCAAAGAAGCAAAGGCATTTATTGGTTCATCCAATCTAAATTTAGAGAAGGAGACGCAAAGAAGTTACACACAGATGAAACACAGAAGAACAACTATAAATATAATGACATTTGCTAGAACTTAGAAGCTGCTAGCTCAGGAATGAAATGTTCAGGAACGTTCTGATGCAATAACCATGAATGTTAAGGGTCCAAAGATCACTCGTGTAAACATAACCCAACCCAGCAAAATCTATCTTGTAATGTGCATATCCGTGACTTATCTGCAAAATTGAAGAAACTCACTTGATTGCCTCAGCAATGGAAGCAAGGTATCCTTTGAAATATTGAACTCTCAGTTTGTCATCTAGCATTTCATGGAGCGGGGCATCGGATTCTTCATCATCCATGCCTGTCAAACGGTGTGGAACGAATATCAGAGATAATGGATACAGATATATTATAATTGAAACTTTTGTCGTAGCAAAAATAGCTCTGATCAATGAGCAGCAAATCTAACACAATAATCAATTTATCTTCATTCCCTAAAAAGCATTTGCATGCACAGTTGACTCTCTTATAGTCAATATTCTAATAACTCTATTAATTAATAAAATTATAAGGAATCCATTTCATTTCATGTATAATTAATAACTTATTATTTAATAATTGATAAATTTTTCTGTAATTGTAATTATTAGAGGGAATATTACAAGAAAAATTCAGGTATGCTTGTATGTATGATAAATTCAATCATTGTTGGCACAGAAACATTATTACAACTTATAGGGCCTAGTTCCTTTTTTTTTGTACTCACTTACTAAATTAGAAACTAGGCATTTAATCAAGTTTTATGTCATATATTATCCTTTTTAGTCAATGTGTTTTACTTAGGAATCCTTACTTCATGTATGTTTAAAAAATTAGTACTTCTAATATTTAATAATTTTTCAATCCACAAAGTATGTTCAATTATTAGAGTCTACTGTATCTAAGAAGTGACTGCACAAGGTTTAAGTCTAGCTGTGGTTTAAATTAATATAAGAACAATCCATGAAACAACACTGAAACTATGATTAACTGTTGAATAGGTTACAATATCATGTACCGTTCTCGGTAACATAAATTCGAGGACTGTTGTATCTCTGTACTATATAATTGAGAACCTTTTGGATCCCCCAAGGGCAAACATAAAGCCATTCTGATGCTGCCTGAAATGCACAAATTATTTCATAATTACTTGAAAATTGAGAATCAGTATGCATCTATGTGCACAAGAGATGGAAAGATTGGATCACTACCTTCTCACCAATCGGTTCACCTCCATCCCATTCAGCTGGCCCATAAAAAGTGAGTGTTAGAAAAAAGAATAAAAAATGAAAGACCTGGAAATAAACTACAACAGTACTTGAATAATTACCTAGTCTGTCCATTGCTTGCACTCTGTAGTAATAACTTTCTTCTTTGCTATCTGCAACATGAGTTATGAATCTTGAAGTGTATTGATTTAGGCCTAGAAAGTCAATTGGATTTCTAAGCAACTCCTTATCTTCCTCTGAAAATTTTGGGAGTCGATCTCCAAGTATTTCACACATAACTGGAGGATATTCTCCATAATATACTGGATGCAAGTACCTGCGAGGAAACAGGTGACACAGAATAGAATCACCTAAGGCATTAACTATTAAGGCCACATGAATGTTTCCAAACCATGTATATACTACCAGGTTAGATACACTTAAGATGGTGTCAGAACATGCCATCACTGCAAGGAGTGTTAGGTGAGACTTGGTATGGTTTATTATAGCATGGCACCTCCTATCTTACATAGGAAGGGATGAAAGCCCAACGACAGGATATGTCATGTGCAATGAGACAGATCACAAGAGGAATTTTATTTCAAAAAATTATTGACTGATAAATTACTTCATCCTCAACTCTCAAACTTAAAGCCTCTTAGCAAACTCTAGTGAAGCACAGAAGTAGATATAAGGACGTTTGTATCAGTGTTTTGCGCTATGATTGAATCATGATGCTGAGTCATCATAAGTCAAATGCTTTATCTGCTGCTTTTGATTCCATGATTCTCTACATTACTGGCCTAAACAGGATGGGTTATGGTAGTTTGTGGGGTCACTCTGCTCACCTTCCTGAGCTTTTAAGCTGTATGCTCTAACACAACAACAGCCTAAGTCATATAGCATCAAACAGTATGACTTATTTATGGAATTAAATTAAAAACTAAAAGACAAAAAGCTAGAAGAATAACTTTATAACTCCCATTTCTACATTCTTCCTCAGCAAAAGAAACCTCAATCCCTAAATCCTCCAGAACTCTCAAAAAAACTCACACAAAAATTGAATATGCATACACAAGGATGAAAAATGAGGAGATACAAAATTTTAGAAGCAAAATTTCATAACAGAACCAGAGAAGTTCTAGGAGAAGTACCATCCAATCTGAAACTCAAGACGCCTCACTGCAGCAAGTTTATCTTCAATTTTATCAGAATTAGGTTCTGCCCATTCACAGTCAACAACCAAACCAATTTGACCCCCTTGGTTTTCCTGAAAACCAACAAAGCAACAACAGCAAGAAAATGCATGTTATCTCTTTGATGATCCAAATAATAGCATGTTATCTCTTTGATGATCCAAATAATATAGGGGTTTTTCATTGGTTCTTTCCCATTACTAAGTTCATCATCTGATCTGCCAAGGCACTATCATTGCCCGGGACAAACACAATCCTTGGCACATGAAACTGAGATGGGTCCGAAGGCCACTGGCGATTCTCTTTGTCGTCGAAGTAAGGTTTAAGCAGCTTTACTGATTAAATATTAATGACACAGATAAAAAAGAATTCTTGAAAAAGAAAACATCAGTGAGGCAAAACTGTAACGATCTGCGAGTCACTTTGGCAAGAGTTAGATAGCATACCTTGTACTTGTTCCGGTATATGGAAACAGCTGCTGAATGAGCTAAGATTTGGTGGTGTGCAGCCAAATATGGTTCAGTTTCTGATTCTTCATATCTTCCAGGAGCAAAAATCCCACTATCATATCCATTTACTGATGTTTGGAGGGGCTCATTGAGTGTGATCCAATTCTTAACTCTATCACCAAAACTTGCAAAGCAAGTATCTGCATAGATTGCAAAGTATTTTCTGGGAACAAGAAAGCCACATGAATCATTGATGCAAAAACCAAATTAACTCAAAAAAATATATATTAAGGTGTTACATTGCAAATCTTAAACTAGTGCAGTTGAGATATACAACATTGCTTAATACAAAAATATGATCTCCCTCACTTCAATACTTACACAATTTCCTTATTCAACCACCCTCCAATTGACTGTTGAAGATGCAAGGGAAGATCCCAATGATACAAAGTTACATACGGCTCAATACCTACATAAAGTGGTTAAACATGAATTGTTTAGCATGTAGGTGCACAAAGATAGAAATCAAGCACAACTAGCTTCATACCCTTTTCAAGAAGAGAATTAATGATATTGTTATAAAATGCAATCCCTTCATCATTGACTTTGGTTCCCAAACCATCTACCAGAATGTGAAAAAAATATATCAGCGAAAGAAAGCTATCCAGGATAAACAATCAAACTGCATTGAAAAAGAATTGAGAAAGTATAAAGGTCCAATAAAGTAAAAAATAAATTAAGTCGGAATAACATGAAGCCAGGCACAAAATGGCCATTCAATGTTAAGCTCATCATCCCATTCAAACTTGTAATAGAACTTATAAGAGAGAGTGGGCATGTAGTATATATAAAACATCAACCGATTGTAGTAAACAGTTAATAACGAGCTGTAAGAACATAGAGTTGTCAATGCATCAGAGTGATTAAAGTGCAAGCCACCTGGGGTAACAATATGGTGGTCAAATTTTCCTAAAATTAAATATTAAAGCTGACATGTCCTATTTTAAATGGAAAGTGTTAAGATAGAAGAAATTGTATGAAGAAGTGAAAAGGAAGGAGAGAAGGCATAAATGAGGAAAGGGTACCAGGAAATATGCGAGACCATGACAAAGAAAATCGATAAGCATCAAAACCCAAGTTAGCAATGAGTTCAATATCCTCCTGCATAACATAAAGAGAACAGTAAACACAAGCTGAGTCAATTGTGGGGAGTGAAAAGGGAAATGGCAGAAGAGCAGCAAAAGCAGATGAATATGAAAGGGAAAGAAATACTTTGTATCGATGGTAATGATCGACAGCAACGTCACCATTACTGCCATCAAGAATTTTTCCTGCAAATAAAAGAATAAGAAAGTGAAATACATTAAAAAATAAAAACAAAGAAGAAGAAGAGGCAAGAGGGAGAGGGAGAGGTACCAGGGGTGTGAGAGAAAGCATCCCAAATACAAGGGCCTCTACCACCTTCGTTGCACCCACCTTCTATCTATAAATAAATGAGTAAGCTTTTATTTTTATTTTTATTTTTAAAAAAAAAAACAAAAATTATTACTTTACATTAAATACATAATATTACAATCAATGAATCAATCAAATGCTAAATTTAATAATACAAAGGAATGCAGAGGTAGGTAAGGTTACCTGATAAGCAGAAGTGGCAACTCCAAAGACAAAAGAAGGAGGGAAGTCGGAGCGATTAATTTGCTTTGCTTGTAAATATTTACATTCCTTCTTCAACTTCTCCTTCTCGTTACTACAGTTACTGTTAATATTGTTACTGTTACTATTATTACTTTCTGCCATTTTTGATTCAATTAAAATTAAATCTCCTCCTCCTCTTCTTCTTCTTCTTCTTCTTCTTCTTTCAGGCTCTTTCAATTTTATAGTATTATCACTCACTCACCAATTAAAGTCAAATGAAATATATTGGTATTTGATTTGATTTTTGTTTTTGGTGGTTGTTGGCTGCCAACTCCGCTCCCAAACAAAAAAGAGAACTGATATAATTTTGAAAAAAAAAACAGAGACTTTTTTTCTATAATTATACTATTAATCAAATCTGAGTGAGCGATTCACTGATCGACAATTCATCTTTTTCACGTGGCCACCAACTTTCTCTCTTTGTTTTTTTTTTTTATAATCAAATTCCCAATCTCTCTCTCGCTCAACGGTCTCACCATCGCTGACTCAGCAAGGTGATTATAAATAAAAGCGATTGATAGATCGTGTCCTAATCCTACCGTCCCGGTAATGGTTTGCCGGGTCGTCTTTTCCCTGCACAGTCAAGCAAGGCCATCAGAGGTGGGGTGTGATTCCCGTTAACCTTCCGATACCTAAGTCAGTGATATGTTTGCTGGGTTAAGTGTTATAAGGGTGAGAGATGAAAATTACATGTTCAGCTTATATAGTAGTGAAGGTGGGGGGAACCCTGGCATGCCTCGTCTTCCCATTCTGCCCCTAGGCTGAGCGTGCAGGCCCAACATGATGGTAGACCATCAATTCCATCCTTATTCCTGTCAAAAGAAAAAAATAATTCCTCATCACGTTCTCTCATTATGCTTTCCAAAAAAAAAGAATATGTAACTAGTAGAATTATCTCTCCATTTATCAAAAAAAACTAGTAGAATTATAAAATCAATGCACTTGTCTACCTTAGTCTATCCAACTAGGAAAAATTCTTGGATGGACCATTTCTATAAAAACTACAAGTTCCGGGTTGGATTCTTTGGATTAATTTTTGAGCATTCTAAGAACATTAGAGTGATCTAGCAGTGTCACATTACTGAAACATAAAGACGGAAAAAAAAACAATAGTAAGCTGGGAATATAATTAGACTAAAATGAACTTGTGCTCAAGTTAAAATAGCCAAAAATGAAATGAATTAAGCTTCATGAACAACCTCTACAGCCAGAACCTTTCTGGCATATATTCAAATTCTCTTAAAAGTTTTGGTCTTTCCAATCTGGGTTTTCAGAAACTGATTACTTCAGCAAAATCACAAGAAAAATGAATACATGGAATATAAGGGAAAATGAGGGAAAGAAATAGATACCCAGTGAACCTTCATAGCTGTTGACCGAGAGAAGAAGCAGCAGCAGCAGCTTGTTCCAATAAAGAAAATGAGAGGAGCCAAGCCAGGAGGTGTAATAATAATATAATATAGGAAATGGAAAAATGGAAGAAAGAAGTAATTTAAATGCCCACAAAGCAAAAGAGCAGTAAAAAAAAGAGCATTAAATCTCTCTCTCTACCCAATACTAAAAATACCACTATCATCATCATTACTCATTGATTCTAAGAATTATTGAAGGAAAAGAACAAAGAATAACCCATTGCTTGTACTAGCCATCTATCAATTGCTAAAACCATACATATGATACCCAACTCCTTGATAGACAGTAAAAATTAAAATTTTATGCACATCTCAAATGATTTCACTTTTATGATAAGTTGAAGAAAATATCTATGCTAACCTCTCAACTTTCTTACAGATAGAAGTTATCTGCCAGAAAAACTTCTCTTCAACAGAATTTTTTTTTACCAGTATATGGTTTCATTACTTTGTTTAGTTAATGCAATCTTATGCCAACTATAAATAGCAAACTACAAAATAAACTAGTGTTCTGAAGAATGAGAGAGAATGGCAAGTTATAAAGACAAAAAGAGATCATCTAACTCGAAAAGATTCGAAACTATACAGACCACCAATGATACAGTTGATTTAAGGACAGCATGACGTTTAGATTAACTAGAAAATGGAAAAATAAACCCCGGAAGAGAAACAATTTAGTTTCTATTCCTGGGAATGGAAATGGAAATGAAAATTCCTCAGCCGTTCATCCCATATTACTCATCATCCATTCTACTTCTTGCCGCATGTTGCCTTCCAAAGGTAATGATGAGTCTCCATTACCATATACTGGCCTTGGTCTTTTCTTTATTGAAGCAGCCTGTGAACCCACACCCATAGGAGAGACTGGGCTCCCAGTTGAAGTCAAGCAGCTATCAACTGAGCAATCACCGATTCGAGCTGGCAAATTTGAAGCTCTTTTGTTCTCTAGAGCTACAGCAAGTTCAGATAATGATGGCATTTTCATGTCATCCACTGGAACAATTCCTTGACATTCATTGGAGACCTTGATAGCTAGTTCAGATAGCTCTTCCCTGGCAGCTTCAAGTCCAGCAGATGCAGCAGCCTGATCATTCAGAGCTTTACAAGCTTTCTCAAGAATTGATTGTAGGTACTTTCCCTGTGCTTCTATACGAAGTTGGAGACGGCGCTGTACCTGCTTACAATAAATCCCTCAAAAGGGTTTTAACATTGTTAAGCCATTACTCTACACTGATAAAATTTGCAAAATACAAATGCAACTCAAATGGGATTTATTAGGTAAGCATGCACTTGTTTGTGTCGACATAATTATCATGACTAATATTCCACAAAATTAAGTTTTCAAGGAAAAAAATTATTTGGTGATTTAATAATTCATATTGTCAGCCTTTTCCTGTTTTATGTATAATTATCATTTATTCCCACGGAGTAACCAGATATACATGCTCAACCTACTATGATAATCCAAAAGAAAAGGTGGAAAACCCTATTTGTTTGGCCATACCAGAAGCAGGTATGAACACTAACCTCCAGTTGCTCATGCAGTCTTCTTTGTACTTCCATCTGTACTCGCAGTGCCTCAGTAACCTGGTAACCACTGTTTGGAAGATGAAAGTAACAATATCAGGACGACACTCAGATGGGACATGTTTCATAGAAAATGAGAAAAGATGACACACTCATTCACGTCTTGTGCAATCATTCTACACGATGTCGATGCTGATGAACCAGTATCCTGACTTTCTGCAACAGAGGCTGCCATCCAATACACATTCTTAGTCATTAAGCATTTCATGCATTTGTCAATTTTCACAAGAAAACAATTTCCATTTTAGCCAACCATTTACGGTAGATGATTGATAAGATTTTGTTAATCCCTCCACCTACCACCACACATCCACCCCTAGACCACTTCTAATCTTGCCCAATCATTTTAAATTTTTAATAATCTTAAACCCTTGGAAAGAACTTCCTATTCTGTATGGATATAACAAATTCATGAGGCTTCAAAAATGATAGAAGATAATACCATCTTTAGAGTTATCATTTGATTCCTTGCAAGATTGCCTTCCCAGCCTGTATTTCTGCATGTATCATGGAACGACTATGAAAACCAAATAAAACCACACCTTGAAAATAAATATAACAAAGTGATTGTTTTGACATACCTGTAGGTGAGACTTCAAGTGATAAAGAGTGAGGCCCTTAACCCCCATTGTTCTCATTATAGTCTTTGGCGTTGCTTCTGCAACACAAATTAATAGCAAACCAGAATAATTTTGTTCAGAAATCTACAATAACTGAGCATTCTAAAACACAAACCCACAATACACTCAAAAGAGGAAAATTGGCTAATGAAAACTCATATTAGAATGTCAGATATCTATATCCCGGCCTTGGTCTGTAAACAAACTAGTCAAGATGACTAAAGAACTTAACATATATACCTGTAACTTAATAATAAAATTTCCACTTTAAACCACTCATGAAACAACAGCCGCTAAAAGGAGAGTATCATATCATGACAATCACAAAATAAATTCCCTAACACAGTATCACTAACTTGTGATTATTTAAAGCACAAAATTACTGAAATGGAGAGGAGGGTTTGGGGCTGAATCTGCTCGTCAGAAAATGGTTTATTACAAAATTTTTGACCATTTTCTAGCTCTCCAACATTTGACACTTCTCTAGACATTTTAGAAAAGTAACCACGCAATAGCTGAGTATTACCAGCAATTAGATGTGGCTAATTGAATGATTACAGCAGGATTGAGATGCAGCTAAGTGAATAACAACAGCAGGGTTGAGAAAGAAGCTTGGTTGATTTTTTTTCCCATAGTGTCTAGTGTGGTGATCAGAGTGTTAACTGAGTAAAGGAATGGATGCAGCAACGAGTATTACAGCCAGGCTACTGGCAACAAGAAATGAGTGAGGCACACCAAACACGTAACAAAGAAAAAAAAATGCTTTATCAAACATTTATACAAGAATTTAAGCATAAAAGGATTTACTAATTTCTTAGCATATTGGAGAAAAAAGAATTCCCAGACCTCAATCAAAGAGAAACTAAATGAATAGGAGTTGAAAACTCAGTGTAAGTACCCAGTTTAACCCAAACACTCAGTGCTCCAGGAAAATAAACAAACAAAACAAAAATAGCTAAAATATTTTTTTTCCTGAAGTTAATCCTTAAGATCAATGTCCTTCTCACATCTCATATCTACAGAAGACATAACAGTAACAGTTGACCATTTTTCAATCAATAATCACCATGTTGAAATTTTTAGTTTAGTGGTCCTAAATGGCAACAGCAAGTGTTTTACCAGGATATCGTGTAGGATAACATTTGCTTTTTAAATCAAACACCAAAAGATCTTGCCACCCTGCACCCCACTAACCCGAACAAGTATATCATGTTTGTTAACAGATAATGATTCAGA
>CANYLF014838165.1:0-22542 GCA_948193215.1 Bocquillonia castaneifolia
GGCTATCTCCAACCTTTACAATGTGAGATTTACAAGGCTATCTCACTACCTTTACAATGAAGATTTCTATGGCTATCTTCAACCTTTACAAAAGAGTTTTTTTTAAGGCTAACTCACAAACCGAACTCAAGTGTTTTTATGGCTTACACTCAAAACCCAAAACC
Organism: Bocquillonia castaneifolia; assembly: GCA_948193215.1. Lineage (NCBI taxonomy): Eukaryota > Viridiplantae > Streptophyta > Magnoliopsida > Malpighiales > Euphorbiaceae > Bocquillonia > Bocquillonia castaneifolia. The sequence continues at coordinate 165 of CANYLF014838165.1, forward strand.
CAAGTGTTTTCAAGGTACACACTTAAACATTTCCTTGTGTTTTAGTATTTCTCACACAATACAAAAAAAAAAAAAAGTGAAAGTTATAAGAAGAAGAATGAAAGTTTTTTCGCACAATTACAACATAAACTCTCAAATAACTTATGAATATTGTGACTCTTAATTGCTATTCTTTCTTCAAGCTCTTATCTGTGTTTTGATGCCTCAAATACCTCCTTTTATAGGCAAGAAATCAGAAATGGCCATTCTCAATCAACCAAGAAATTCAAACGTGATTGGTGAGGCTCCATTCTTCAAGGGTTCCAGCTTGCTTGACAAATGTGGTATGTCTCCTTCAAAATTTGATATCTCCATCTCTGATTATTGAAAAATTATGATTCCTTTTTTGCTAGAAACTAGATATCCATACCTTTTCAACAATATATGGCACATTTTCTGGAGATTTGTAGATGTTTTGCAATAATTCAAACAATGGACGCCTAAACCATGTGACTTGCAGCTGGAGTAGTCTGTATTCAAACAAGAATATCTCTTTGTAGAAAATTCAAAATGCTCCACTGTTTTTTCCATTGAAATGTAGACTTCAAGAGCTTCAACCCCACCAAATTTCACGTTCAAATAATTTTTTTAGAATTTTTGGTATAAGTTTGAAGACAACCCATATGTTCAGTCCCTTGTCTGATAGCATGACCATAAATCATTCAAAAATTGATATTTTTAATTTTTTAACTCCAAAAATTTAATTAAAAATTTTTCTGAACACTAGACTTATTGGGATTTCAATCCATATATAATTTATAATATGATTATTGCCCAATTAGTGCAGTTAATTCATTTAAATAAGCCTATCCGAAATTGACTCTGCACATTTAGTTTTCCTTAAGCCCTAAACTTTCAATATACCATGTCCAATGTGCATAAATTGTAGGTTTAATTAGCCCATGACATATATCATTTTCTTACTCTATGACTTTAACTTTTAACTCAAGAACTCTCACCAATTAACCCAAGTGTTTTATTGAGGTTTACACTTGAACCTATCCACCCAATCTAAACACCATTAACCCAAGTGTTTTAATAAGGTTAACACTTAAACCTATCCACCTAAGCTAAAACACTCATCAAAGCTTATTACCATTTTTAAGGTGTGACTAAGTCTTATGACAAGTGATCTCATGGTTGTTAAGGTGTGACCACGTCTTATGACAAGTGATCTTCTGACCCCTTTATTTGTTTGGACGTCACATTACCATTCTTCATCGTCAAACACAATCTTCATATATAACACTTTGAATACCATTAAGAATTCCATCATTATCACTCGCATTTCACGAAACCTATCCATCACTTCTTCATCACCACCGTGCACTACTCATTATCACTCATAATGCACTCCAAATTTATTAATATCCCTTGATCATCTTCATCAACTGTTCTTATGCATTTGATATGCATCCATCACCTATAAAGCACTTAGCAAACATATTAGCACGAAGACAATGTTTTGCATCATCAAAATCACTAATGGATCCTTGGGGTCAACATCTTGGGAGACTTTAAAAATTTCAATTACCAATTCTGCATCAAATGATGTAGTAAGTATGCCAATTGTAAAAAGTGGAGTCCTGAATGAAGAAATGAGAAGAAGAGCATAAGGATCCACTTCGTTGCAGCAGGATGTTCTTGTTACAGAATCCAAGGGGAGGAGTAAGACCAGAGGTTCAAAGTCCAGGGATAAAAGCAGAAGAAAGTCAAATAAATATGCAAATGTTGAGTGCCATCACTGTAAATAGAAGGATCACATAAAAAGGTTATGTCAGAAGTTCAAGAACAACCAGAAGAAGAATAAAGGCAAGGAATAGACTCAATATGACAGTGGTGATGATGAATAGACCAATGCTGCCGAGGAGTTCCACATCATCTATGAAGAAGATAGTGTCAACCTTGCAACCCAAGAAACCAGTTGAGTAGTTGATAGTGGAGCTACCATTCATGTGACATCTTACAGGGAATTCTTTTCTTATTACACACCAGGGAATTTTGGTGTTGTGAGAATGGGAAATGAAGATTCTTCAAAAGTTGTAGGAAAATGAGATGTTTGTTTGGAGACTGAGAATGGTGCGCGGTTAGTCCTGAAGGATGTCAGGCATATTTCAGATATGCGCCTGAACTTGATTTCAGCCGGGAGGTTGGATGATGAAGGTTACTGCAACACCTTCTACAATGGCGAGTGGAAGCTTACCAAAGGATCATTGGTGGTGGCCAGAGGAAAAAAGTACTCAAAACTGTACATGATGCAGGCAAAGCTCTCCCAGGATGCCGTGAACACGATGGAGAATAATAGTACAGTTGAGTTATGGCACAAGCGGCTAGGTCATATGAGTGAAACAAGTATGACCTATTTAGCCAAGAAGAATGTGTTGCATGGATTGGATCAAGTCTAGTTGAAGAAGTGTACTGATTGTCTGGTGGGAAAGCAAAACAGAGTTTCTTTCAAGAGTTCTCCTCCTTTCAGAATGAAGAATGTACTGGATCTATTACATTCAGATTTGTGTGGACCAATGCCAAAGTCACTTGGTGGTGCTCAATACTTTGTGACTTTCATTGATGATCATTCTCAGAAGATATGGGTGTATCTTCTGAAGACTAAAGACCAGGTGCTGTAGGTCTTTAAACAGTTTTTATCTTTGGTGGAGAGGTAGACAGACAAGAAGCTGAAGTGCATTCGCACAGACAATGGTGGAGAGTACACATGACCATTTCATGCCAACTATAAAAAGCATGGTATTCGACATCAAATGACAACGCCGAAGACGCTGCAGTTTAATGGTTTAGCTGAGAGGATGAACAAGACTTTGATGGAGAGAGTTAGATGTATACTCTCACATGCAAAGTTGCCAGAGATGTTTTGGGGTGAGGCTATACTAGCAGTTACTCATATATTAAACCTTTCACCTTGTGTCCTTCTACAGTATGATACTCTAGAGAGAGTGTGGTCAGGAAAGGATGTTTTCTATGATCATCTGCGGGTGTTTGGCTGCAAGGCCTTCGTGCATGTGCCAAAGGATGAAATATCCAAGCTTGATGTTAAGACACGATAGTGCGTGTTTGTTGGCTATGGTCAAGATCAGCTTGGCTATAGATTTTATGATCCAATTCAGAAGAGGCTTGTCAAAAGCCGTGATGCAGTGTTTGTTGAGGATGAGACCATTGAAGACATTAAAAAAGCCCAGAAAAATGTTTCCAAATCCAATGGTGGTTCAAAAAACATAGAGCTAGTTCCTTCAACGACGGTGCCGAGAGTAGTTGAAGATGAAGCTCTTGATGATCAACAAGAGGTAGGTGATTCGGTTGCTCCCTTTGAAATGCCATCAAATGACTCTGATGATGAAGTTGTTCATTATCAAGCACCAGCTCTAGTAGGTTCTCCAATTTTGTGGAGATCTAATAGAGTCAGACAACCCTCTATAATATATCCTATAGAAGAGTATGTGTTATTGATTGACGGGGGAGAACTAGAAAGCTTTGGAGAAGCTATGGATGATGAACACAATAAGAAGTGGATTGAAGCCATGCAAGATGAGATGAATTCCTTGCATGAGAACAAAAAATTTGAGCTGGTGAAATTGGCAAAAGGCAAGAGAGCTTTAAAAAATAAGTGGGTGTTTAGAATCAAGCATGAAGAACACAGTCTCCAGCCACAATTCAAAGCCAGATTGGTTGTCAAGGGGTTTAGCCAAAGGAAAAGGATTGACTTTGATGAGATTTTCTCACCAGTGGTGAAGATGACATCCATAAGAACAGTGTTAAGATTAGCAACAAGCCTCGACCTGGAGATCGAGCAGATGGATCTAAAGACCGCCTTCCTTTATAGTGACTTAGAGGAACAGATATACATGGAGCAGCTAGAGGGTTTCAAAGTAAAGGGGGAAAGAGGACTACCTTTGTAAGCTTAAGAAAAGCTTATATGGCTTGAAGAAGGCACCAAGACAGTGGTAAAATAAGTTTGAGTCCGTGATGGGGGTGAAAGGATATAGGAAGACTACTTCAGACCAGTGTGTGTTTGTTCAGAAATTCTATGATGATGATTTCATTGTTCTTTTGCTTTATGTAGATGACATGTTGATCATTGGCCAAAATACTTTCAGAATCAATAGCTTGAAGAAGTACTTAAGCAAGTCTATTACTACGAAAGACTTGGGGTCAGTAAGACAAATTCTTGGTATGAAAATAACAAGAAACATGGGCGCCAAGAAATTGTGGTTATCACAGGAGAAGTAAATTGAGAAGGCACTTCGAAGGTTCAACATGAAAAAAGCTAAAGCGGTTAGTTGTCCTCTTGCTAATCACTTTAGGCTGAGTAAAAGACAATGCCCTTCTACAGAGGATGAGATGGATAAAGTTTCATATGCTTCAGCAGTTGGAAGTTTGATGTATGCCATGGTGTGTACACGGCTAGATATCGCTCACTCAGTGGGAGTGGTGAGTCGGTTCCTTTCAAATCCTGGGAAGGAACACTGTGATGCAGTTAAGTGGATTCTTAGGTAGCACCGTGGTACCTCCAAAATGTGTTTGTTTTTGGAGATGGAAAACCTGTGTTAATAGGCTACACAGATTTTGATATGGCTGGCGATGCTGACTCGAGAAAGTCTGCATCAGGATACTTGATTACCTTTACAGGGGGAGCTGTGCCATGGCAGTCAAGACTATAGAAGTGTGTTGCTCTCTCAACAACTGAAGCAGAGTTTATTACAGCAACTGAAGCCTATAAGGAGTTGCTGTGGATGAAGAAGTTCTTAAGTGGACTTGGCTTCCACCAGGAGAAGTATGAGTTAATTTGTGATAGTCCAAGTGCAATTCACCTTGGGAAGAATTCCTTCTTTCATTCTAGATCAAATCACATTGATGTTAGATATCATTGGATCGGGGATGTGTTGGAGAACAAGCTACTACAGCTTGAAAAGATTAACACTGATGAGAATGGGTTAAACATGTTGACTAAGACTCTTCCGAGAGAAAAGTTAGAATACTATCGATAAGCAGCAGGACTGGTGGATCCCTCCATATGATCGGGAGGTGAAGATTTGTTGGTAGTGGTGGTGTCCCTATCAATGGTGGGACCCACATATTTGAAAAAAAAAGGAAAGTTGAAAAGTCAAATATTGTGGCTTATTGTTTAGGCGCTGAATTTATATTTGACAAATTGTGCACTCTCATGCCTATAAATAGGCATTTGTTCTGCCATTTGTTACACACAACAATTACAAGCACAACTCAGACGGTTAAGTGCTAGTCTAAAGCTTTTCTAGCTTTGATGAATAATTTTGGGAGGGAAATATAATTGGGGAGTGACAAAATAATGAGGTTAGCTGTGGTGTTTGGGAAACACTTGGGTGTCATTATTTTGGGATAATCTCGGGGTTTTGCCTCTAGTATTTTTCTAGAGAAGTCTCTCTTGTAAGCCTGCTAATTATTTTATTAGTGGAAGAAATTTTAGAGTTTGACCCGTGGATGTAGCCCAAAATTAAGGGTGAACCACTTTAAATTTTATGGTGTCATTTTAAATTATTTATTTATTTATTTTGCTCGTATTTAATTTATTTTTGTATCCGCCTGTCCTATCGGTCCACCCTTCCACTGCGCCAGGGGAAAATATTAGCCAGTGCTATTTTTTTCCCAACATTTGGTTCAAAAAAAAAAAAAAACTACTCGTTTGGTCCTAAAATAATTGGCTTGTTTTCATTTTCACACAATTTAAAAATGGATAGTTTTGTTAGTTAAAATATAGTAAATTTACCTTAATATCATTTATAAGCATTCGATTATTACATATCATTTAATATGCATATATCGATAAACATGTAAAGTAAAAAGGTATAATGAAAAAAATAGAGTAATTAATAATGCATTAAAAAGAAAAAAAAACTCATAGAACAAGTAAAAATGAGAAACAAGTCTTTTTTTTTTTGTTAAGGAAGTAAATAAATAATGAGGGGTCAAGATAAGGCTTACAATGATAAAAATTAGAAAAGACTATGATTTTCAAGAAATTAAGTGTTCCTGGGCTCAGGCTAAATTTCATTGACGGTTCCTGAACTTTCATCTCTCTCCCATCACCATCACCATCTCTAAACTTTGTTTTATAACACATAAATTCCCTAATTTTGAGTTTTATAACGCAAAAGTCCTCTAGCTTTTAGTTTTATAACGAAAAAAAGAACTCGTAGTTACTTTTCATCTACCGCCGTTAACCAAATTTTACCATCTTTTATTCCAATAAATTGAGCATATTTCATTATGGTCTCTCATTAAAATGGAGACCATTTGGATGTTTTCTTTATTTTATATGAATTTCTCAATTTATTCAATTAAAAAATAGGAAAAAATAGTTTTATGGTCAATTCTTTTAAAAATTAGATTGCATTTCTTGAATCACATGTAAAATTCATATCAAAATTAATTAAAATGAATTTTTTATAGAAAAAAAACTAACAACGAGGACTTTGTGTTATAAAACTCAAAATTAGAGTTTTTTGGTTTTTAAAAAAATTAGGAACGATGGTAGTCGAGAGATGAAAGTTGAAGGACTGTTACCAAAATTTTTAAAACTTTTGATTTTCTTTTAACAAATAATTTATTTTGTTACCAACGAGTGTTGGCTCAAGTGACAAAGTTACTTGTACCAACTCAAGGTGGGAGTGCCCAGTCACGAGTTCGATCTACCTGGACGCCGGCTCCCTCAGCAGTGGATTAATCGGGACCCGAATGGTCTAGGAAATCACTGTAGGCAACATCTACCAAAAAAAATATATTTTAAGGAGTTCGGATTGGATCCCTTAGGAGAAAGTTGGAAGGTATTAAGGGATGGAATCAGGTCTTTGATGATCCAGTATTAGCTAGCAAGTGTATGGACTCATACTTTGATGACTCCCTGGTGGCCAGGGAAGCGTTGGCTTCACCAGTGTGCCAGATAGCCAATTTTGTCCCGTTTAAGCTGATGTATAAGATTCTCAGATTTGTGCCTAGCGTGTGATCACAGCCGGTACCACATTTCTTTTTTCTTGAAGAGGGAGCCCTGTGTAAGGGCGGACAGGAATGCCTACCTCTCAGTGGATTAGTCTGAACCCAAAAAGTTTAAGAAATCACTGTAGGCAATATATACCTAAAAAAATAAATTTTTTTGTGGTTGATTTCATGTTAATTTATTTTCTATATATTAGGTCGAGTAGGTAGTTCCACTTTTGATCTTCCGCAATTAATCTACTTTCATATAAAGTCGTAAGCCCTTTTATCGGGGTTTCCACTTTCCACGAATATTAATGATTTAATCTTCTGATGTGTGTGTATATATAAAGAACTTTTTTATTTATTATTGTTATAGGCTTAAAACTCTTGAATTGTAGTGACGTAGATTATTATAGCAATTCGTTGGTATTGTAAATTGTTGAAATTTTGGGTTGATTGGGTCCATCTATAACAAGTTAAGATCCATGACGCACTTCAATGATTGATATAAGAGAAAATAATATTATTTAGTCTTAACTTTCAACAAACTTTCAATTTTAGTCATCTTCTTAAATTCAATTTTAATAATTTGATCCAAAATTCTTTTATTGTGTCAATTTTAACCATTGTGAAATGTGTACCATTAATAACATGTCATATACAGCTAATGATACGTCTATCATCTTCTGGTCATAATTTTAAATAAATTTTTATTTTTAACTTATTTTTTAAAATTTATTCATTTTATTCTAGCTGGTAAGTAAAAACACGTGGTTCTCGAGGTTGTCCTAATTTTTTTAATTATTTAATAAAAACATAAATTTTCTTTATGTGTAATTTATTTATTTATTTTAATTTTCTAACTTCTAATAATTACAACAAAATAATAGTATACTGTAATTTGATAATAAAATTTCATTTATTTTTATTTGACAAAAAAATTGATAAATATATTTTACCCCTGAAGTTTGTACAATTCAATGATTTACTCCTGAGTTTTTTTAGTCAATTAAAAACACCCTCAGATATGCCTCTGTCTACTATTTACCCCCTTTGTTTATTTTTAGTTGTTATTCAATAGGTCAAAGGGTTCAATAGCATGAAAAAAGTTCAATTTAGTTCATGAACTTCATTCTTAACTATTAAGTTCTTATAAAACAACTCTTAATTAAAAAAATCAATAAATTTTCTATATAATTATTTTAAACTCAATAAGATTGAAATAAATTTATTAAAAATTAAAAAAACTTATAAAACTTATAATAAAATACTAAAATCATTAAAAATTAGTTATAAAATTATAAAAATATAAAATTACTAAAATTATTATATAAATATCATAATAAATTATCAAATTTTAATTAATTACAGTATTATATCTAAGATATTGGATATTATTATTAATAAACTTCTAAAAAATATTATAGTTTAACAAAAAAATATCAATAAAATATTAAAACTATCTATTTTTTAAAAAAAAATCATAAAAATTAAAAAACGTAGTTAGTTTTTTTTTCATATTAAATTGAATAAAAAATTAAAAAATTTAAAGTATTAGTTATCATATTAACTTTACTTGACAAAATTTCTCAGAAATTATTAAACATGTTATTAAAAATCATAAATAATATCAAAATATGGTATAATAATAATAATAAAAATATACAAATTGAAGTCTACATATATTTTATAGTATAAATATAAATACTTATAAGCTCTAATGATAAATGCATTTATTATCATTTTTATTTCTAATAAAATATATTTAAGACACTAATTTGGATGTTTTTATCATTATAGTATCATGTTTTAGTGTTTATTATATGTTATTGTTTTTAATTTAATATAAATAATAAATAAACAATTAAAATTGTATATAAAGGGGCAGTTAGCATAATTAAAATAAAATATAAAGGATAAAAAATATATTTTTAAGACATTAGGTGCATTCAATATATTAGGGTAAAACACATGGGGCAAAAGATAACTACCCCTATGCACAATTAGCCTGAAATATAGCTATGAAAGATGATTATCTTATTTTTCTATATGTTTTTAAGATGAAAAAAATTAGATGAAAAATGATTATTATATAAAAATTAATATTTTTATTAAATTTAATATGAGAAAAATATATATTACATTTTATAAATTTTTATATTTTTTACATTCACAAAAACAGGGGTATGAAATTGTCAAATTTCGGTTCCAATTCACCATGGAAAGTTCAGGTAGTGTACCTTGGGACAAACCCCTTCTTCTCCAAATGTTGTTTCACAGTCTCAACATCCTGACATGGTTTGTTCCGACAACTCACTAACTTCCATGGGCACTTTATCAATTCACAACTCATACATTCCTGATGTCGCAGTGCAAACTGTATGAATCTCTACTCAACCATATTCACCCAATCAACTACTATCATTCCATTAACAACCCTTCCCTCATACATCCAACTACAATCCTTACTCATTTCTTCGACCTTCGTAACACAAAATAAATGAAACAATTAAGTTTTATTATTTTCAATTAACGAAATAAATGGTTGAGGCTTCGAATAAGTTTAATTATGAAAATAATAAGGTGGACGAATTGAATATGAATATATGAATGTGTGTGTGTGTGTGTGTGTACATATATTCATAGTCAACTCATTGCACCTTATTATTTTCATAATTAAACTTATTCAAAGTCTCAATCATTCAAACAACATTAATCATACTCAATTCACATTAATTTTCAGGTTGATATGTGCAATGCATCCTAAAAACTCTGCCTACCTGCTTATTAAAGCAAGCACTCCAAAGGTTTGGCCTTATCTTGTTTGTGAAATTAACACCTATAACTTATCATGATCTATAACAATAAAAGAATATCGAGCAGTCTTCCAGCGTGGTTCTCCAGATGCACGATTGATTACATATGCCGAATAATGTTATAGAATCAAATAAATGATTCAAACATTAATCGGCATATATAAAAATATGCATCCGAAGAATAACTAACCATTAAAAAGAACCCAAAATTCTAACCATTATCATATATTTTCTACCGTGATTAATTAAATAAATGTCAACTTCACAAACTATCCACTAGGTCAACAATCTAATATCCTGGAATTCCATCTAAGGATACTGGATGAGAATTCTACGGTTTCACTACATGCTCGTATTAAAACGATTGGGAACAATCATTTTAACTTTTTATCTTTAACTTCCAGGTGTGTTATACTATTTTACTTCAATTATATTCAATTACTTATTAATTGACGCATTTACGATACAATCGCTTTAGTTTTAAAAAAATTATTGAAACATAGTTACCTTAGTTGCAAGGACGATGCAAACCGAGTAAATTATTGATGTGTGTGAAACACACATAGAATTTCCTAGCCTTGAGATCCTATTTTGATAGTATTTAGTGCATTAATGTTTATATTTCTTTGCATTTCTAAAGGCTTTTGCACCATATAAGTATAAGTATTAATTTTATGATTACTAATAATTTGAAGGGTTTATTTATACTTGTTTGGTGTGATTTTTATTTAGGAACAATGATAGGGCTTGGTTGAGCAAAATGTGGAATTCTAAGGATGAGAGCTTTAATGAGCTAGGTTGTGATTTAGCAGTTTGGCTAACTTCAAAAGATTGGAGCAGATAATGTGGAAAGTGTTTTAAAGTGAAAAGATTCAGATCATAAGCACCTTGAGTCTACTTTCATTTGCAATAAGAATCAGCTGAATTGGTGCTAGGATGAAGGAGATGATAGCCAAACTCCAGGAAGTCCTTCGAAAGCTGTCTTAAAAGTATTACTGACATGTCAAGGCCATTTTAGGCAAGAAAAAGATGGAATTGGAAACTTTTCAAAACATATAAATTAAAGTAGATATCTTGAGATTTATTTTAGGCTCACGAATTTCTCAATTTGGAGTTCAAATGACTGAGATACGCCCCTTACAAGTCAGGTTACCAGTTGAATCATTCTTTGAGGCAGCAGCAAAGTTCCAGGCCGGATCGGCAAGCCAGACCTAGGTTTGGTTCAGCTTGGTTTCATCCAAAGGGTAGTAGCAAATCTCTATACCAGACCAGCTGGCCGAAGTCCGGTCTGGACTTGGTCTGCTCCGGAACCCGAGACAACACTTTTTTTTTGGGTTTTTAGGTGGTTAAGGGTATTTTTGAGAAAGACTATACATAGAACCATAGAGGTCATTTGAGGAAACACTCCATCTGAGGTGGCAGCCCCTAGTAAGAGTGATAACTCCCGCAAGTGTATGGAATAGTTATAGTAATACTCGGAGTACGAGGTCGAATCCACAGGGACAAACGTGGAAATCTTTCGATTATAGGCATAATTGACAATAAAGTAAAACTAAAACCCTTGAGTTGATTTTTAAAATCGCTAAAACTAAATCAAACAAAGAAATCAAAACAACAATAAACGCAATAAAAAAGGCAATTAAGATTAAGAAACAATCAATAAACAAGTGCTAGAGTTCAGGATTTCATCTAGAGGAAGCAATTCAATTAACAATGTAAATTCATTCAAGCAAGACTTTTTGAAGGTGTCTTAATCCTCCGTCGAGGTAGAAAAATGTATTTGAATCAATCAACTATGCTAATCCATTAATGCACACTGATTAAATATTCAAATCCATGAAGCAAATCTTTAAATCAGGTTTAGGTTAATTGCCGTATCCATATTAACATCTAAACAAGCTCAATTTCCAATTCCGGGTTACAATAATCCATCGATTCATCATAAACCCTAACAAACATAGATCTAGGTGGCCAATCAAGAAATATGTTGATAAAGCACTAGATAATTGATTTGAATGAAGACACAATGAAAAACTATATTAACATAGAGATTCAAACATTGTTAATCGAATTACTCTCCTACTAGATTACATCCATCACTCTAGTAGGGGGTTTAGTTCATAATCATTGTAAAAACTAAATAACAATCTGTAACAATCAATAACACAACTAAAATAAACATGATAGATACAAAGGATGAAGAACTTAGTCTTGGGAAGAACAAACAAAGCTTGAATCTTCACAAATCTCTTGCAAATCCACCTTTGATCTTGAGAAAAGAGTGTTTATAGGAGTTTTCTCTTCAAAATAACTTAAACTAAATGCGATGTAACCCCTAAAATAAGTCTAATAGAGTTATATATATAGTGCATCTCAAAAATACCAAAAAAATCCCAAAAATACTCAAAAAATCCTAAAAATACAAAATTTCCCGTGTGTTATAAAGGCTGGCTGGCTGGGCATCGCTGCCAGCCAACCACAGGTTTGGAGGCATTTTTCTGGCAGTACCAGCCAGGTACCGGCCATAATTTTCATTCGTTTTCTCTGAAATTTCACCAAAACTAGCCAGGTGTCGGCCATGAGAAAATTCTAACTTTTCATGACTGTTTCGACCCCGAATTCGCTCCAATTCGACTCCATATGATCCTAACACTAAAAAACAACAAAATATGAACAAATAAGTGTGAAATTTACTTAATTGGCAAAGAAATTGGACTTAAAACCAATAAATGAACAAGAATAACAACCAGTTATCAAATTCCCTCGCACTTGAGCTTTTGCTTGTCCTCAAGCAAATTCAATCAACACTTAAAGTCATTGAATCAAATTCAATCCCATCCTAATTAAGAGCTTTCATCATAATAACAATTACCCTACTTAACCAATGTCAAATCACTTAAAACCAAAGGCAATGTTAAACTCAAGCTTACCAAATCAAAATCTAAGCATAACCAATTGAAATGCAATTCCAATTAACACCATCATCCCAACACTCTTACAAAATCTCAAATCATCTCTGAAGTGTTTAGGGGTAAAAGTTTACTCAAAAATCAAAGCAAGGAAGAAATTCAAGCATAAGCTTGCCTCTTAATCAAGAGTCTTCCATTAAAATCATTGAAAATACAAATCAAAGGGTCTTAACTTGGTTGAAATGTGGCTTGGGACAAGGTAGGATTTAGAAAAGAAAAGGAATACGGTTAAAAGAAAGTACATTCAACTCTAAAAAAAATAACTTGTGAAAAATTAAACTATCCAAAACAAAGGTACTTCCATCTTTACACTTCAAATCACTTGCCAAAACTTACTATGCTCAACTCAATTCTCATTCTTTTGAACTTTAACTCTTTTTCAAATCTTTCAATCTCTTGCATTTTTCTCTTTTTTTTCTTTTATTTTTATTTTTATTTTATTGAGTATTGAACATTCGACACCTTTTTGGCAATTTTTTTCATGGAGTATCCAAAATCACAACTATTTTCACAATACAATTAAAACAAGAGTTATACAAATGTACCTTCGGGTTAGAACAAGGGAAAATAGAAGAATGGCTCAATTAAGCTCAAAATTGTGGCAAATTCAAACAAGAAAAAGGAATTAAGGCTCAACTTGGCTTACTAGTGGTAAATAAGGTGGTTTATTTGGGCAGAAGTTAAACCTAATTACCCTTATCACTTTCATATTTCCAATAAAATCATGTGAATTCCAAATGCATACCAAGGCAAGTTCTAATGAATTCTCACCATGCAAGATTCACTCAATAACAAAAAATAAGAGCATGCAAATGATTTATGCTCAATAAAGCTCAAAAGCTCATAAGTTTAAGTACAATGTTGAGAATCTTACATATAATTGAACTCACAATCAATTAATCACACCAAAACTTGGAAATAGAAAACTCAAGTTTAATACTAACTTTAACTAAGTAATTGTTCACAAGCTAAGCAACACAATTATCATCAGAACTAAGCTCCAATTGAAACAAATTTGAACAATTAACTTAATGCAAATAAGTATCAACTAAATATGCTCAAAGTTAAACATGAAAAACAACACAAGTTATACACATAGAGCATAATAAAAGTCAAAAATAGCCACAAATTACTTAGTAAGCATCATATTACAATCATCCCCTCCCCCATACTTGAATTAAATATTGTCCCCAATGTTTAAGAAAAATAAAAGGAAAATTAAGAAATAAAGGAGGCTTCCCTGAAATGATCCTAAGCCGACGCTAAACCAAGTCCTGGCAAGTAGAAGCACAAGGCTAAAACACATAAAAACAACATCAATAAAAACAAAAGAAAATAACAATAAAAAGAAAGAAAGAAAATGATGACACCGATCAGTCATAATCGGCTGGAGGCAACCTCGACTCAATCTCAGTCACACGGTTACGCAGAAAATGCATGTCACGCTCAAGCTGATCATGGCGGCGCTCAAGCTGATCATGGCGGTGCATAACCTGAGCATGATGAGCCACAGCAGCCTGCTCCCTGGATCGACAAAGTCAAAGTAAGTGACGCAGAATAACAGAAGATGACTCGCGATGATGGGTAGCAGCAGGGGCAGCAGGTGGAGGTACAGTTACCTCCCTAACAGGCTCAGACGTAGGAGCTTGGGCAGTAGAAGTAGAGGCACCTGCAGAAGCTCCTCGTAAAACAAAATCATTCCCCTCATGTGGCACATAAACATCTCCCTAGTAGAAGCAGACCTCCTACCCTGAGCAGAAACCCAATCCTTCCCATCATCCTCATAATGGAAATGACCCAATGTATCAAAAGAGATACATTCAGCACCTGTATCCCGAACAATCTGAATACCAGCATGCACTGGAGTAATAGCACGATGAATAAGCCTAGAAATAAACATTGGATACAAAAAGGAGGCAGTGGAGGTCTTCAAACTAGTCACAGACTTAATGGAAGCAATGATAGTCTCCGGAATGTTAATAGTGGGAAAAGCAGGACTCCCAGTGAACATAACATCTAGCAAATACATCTCAAGCACACGTACCTCCCAATGACCCTTAGGATGACAAGGAATGATGTTGAAACCCAGAAGTTGTTGTACTAAGCTCTACTTCCTAGTCAAGTTCTTGCTCAGAATTCATTGTCTGTGGTCCCTTAAAAAACCAAACCTCTGCAAAGCTTCCTGAACTTTCCAATGTGGGTCAATATGAACCTTCCTAGTCTTAGCATCAAGACGTCCACCCTCATTTGGTAGGCCTAACAAGGTGGCCAAAGTGGATGAAGTAATGACAAGCTCGTGACCACGAATAGTGGCAGTAATCTCAGTGAAGTCATCATCGCCCTTTGGTGTGATATTAGCATAGAATTCTTTAACCAATTCGGGGTAGTAGTCACCTCGAATGTTCACCATTTTTGCCCAACCAAAAGGTTCAAAGATAACATGCAAGTGAAAACATTCCTCCACATCACCACTAATGAATTTCTCCACCGTAAATGCATGGTCTTTGTTCTTGGTATGCCACACTTCATTCTTTTTGTTAGTAAAGCGATTTTGAACGGTTTGAGAGTGCATTGACATTGCCTACATAACCAAGCACCAAAACAACCAAAAATGAGTCTATGACAATGTAACCATGAATCCAAAATTACACAATCCAAATTAGTTGCAAAGGTGGCATGGAATTATCAAACAATGCACCAATAACTGCACCACATAGCCTAGCAAAAATTATAATTATAACAGCCCTATATGCTAGAATATGCATGCATGAGACCTAAAAATAGAATCACATGCCAAACTAGTGCAAACTAGGCACTTACAAGACCCCTAAAATGCACTAGAATGTCTAAAATTTTCCACTACATGCATAGGCAAAAACAATAATCAAAACAGCCCCCTATACATGCATAAATACCATATAAAACATTAAAAATGACATGAGCAACAAGGTAGCACAATTGCCTAATTAAACATGCAAAATGGTGTAGGAATTAGGTCAAAACACAACTCAAACCAAGGGCACATGCAAAGAATGCCAAAACAGCCCCCATATGCAAGCATAAACTATTCTAGAAAGTGAGCTAGGCATTTTATCAAACACCTGGAGTGCATATATCCGAAGCTTATGCATTTATCATAATTAGAATTACCAATTCCTCCAAAATTCACTTCTAAAGCATAAACAATCACCCAACATCAACTATTCACAAAATCAAATTACAATTTCATCAATTTAATAATCAAAATTATAAGAACAAAATAGACAAAATACACAAAAGAACATGTAACTAAGAAATAAAGAAACAAGCAAAAAGATATACATGTATATACAAGAATTAACCAAAAACACAGTCCTACACTATAAAGATAAGAATTAAGAAAAGAAAATTATTAATTAATGAAATTTGGATTTAGACTTACCTTAATCTCCCACAAATGTAATTAATACTTGGAAAAATAAATGCAAAGATGAAAATAATCTCCAAACCAAGCTTAATGCATCCAAATGTAGTAGGAAATCAAAGGAAACCAAGTAGAATCAATGGGTAAAGTTCAAAATCATAAAGCAAAAAGTGAGGGAAAAAGAAAATAAAATGTAGGGGAAAGGGGAGGGGGCTGTCGTGCAACTTAAAGGGGAAGGGGAGGGACCAGCCGGTTGAACCGGTTCGGATCGAACCGACTGGTTTGAACCGGATGATTTCTACAAAAAAAAATTTCAAAAATTAACACCAGAATTTTATACAGAAAAAAATTAAACAAATTAAACACTAAAACATTGAAAAATAATTAAATAGAATGAATTAAACAAGAAAAAGAAACAAGAAATTAAAAACCAAAACAACCAAAACAAAAAATTAACCATCCCCTCAAGCTTAACAAGAATCCTATTCTAAACATTAAAAGCTTGATAACAAAATTGGGGAACCAAGAAAATTAAAAATAAAACAAAACCAAACAAAACACTAATAACACAAAGAACTTAAAACACTAAGGATAAAAGCCAAAGAATATGATGAAGATGAATTGGCTTGGTAGAAAATGGATATGGAATGAAGAAAGATAATTGGAACCGGAGGAATCCGTCTCCACTTCAATAAAGCACCCGGCATTAGTAGAATAACGACGTCCTTGCCCAAATTCAACCGAATTGCTTGCACGCCTTACATTCTTTGACCTTTTAAGCTTCTTGCGCTCAATGGGCATGCTAGTTGCATCATCACTCTCCTCTTGAGGTTGTGGACGCTTGTTAAATGCCTTAACTCTAGGTCGAGTGTTCTTGAAACGCGGATTTCTCATCTCCTCCCTTTGTTCACGAGTCACTCCCCAAATATCCTTCATCTTTTCAGTCATAGCCAATGATTTCCTTGCTTGCTTCAATTGATCATCCTCATCACGGTTTGGATTAATAAGAGGGAATGGAGATGGTTGAGAAAAAGCTGTATCCATAAGAAAATTAAAGGTCTTACCATCGTAGGAGGAAGTTTCGCTTGGGTCACTCTCTGTAGAGCTAGTGCTCCAATCATTATGGAAATTCTCCAAGTCAACAAGGGGGTTAGAGATGAAAGGTGATGAAAATTCCTTACCCAAACCTTCAACCATGAGCTTGCTACGAGGCACCTTAGGCAATGGAGTTTTCCCTCTAGGCTTCATAACAAATTTTTGAAGTTCCCTTTTAGTATTCTCAAGGTGTGCTTGCATCCTTTCATGGCGCTCTAATTCCACAATCTTTTCCAAGCTTAAGAACTCTTCATGTGGCTAATGGAAAACACGATGACATGCTCTAATAGCGGTCCTTTGTGCTAAAGTTTTAGCATAGGAAAGAGTTGGAGGTTGATTGGGTGGAATAGGCATTGGTTTTCCACGTGGGTGTGGAGAATGCAAAGTTATAGGCAAAGAGGAAGAAGAACCCTTTCTAACCATGATGACAAAGAAAAACAAAGAAAATAATGTGCAGAAATTTTTATTTAGAATAAGGAAAATATCTCTCTAATGCTCTATTTATAGGCATTAAAACCCAAATCCTACAACTCTAGGAAAACCTAATCTAAGTAATGCAAGGAAAAGCTTAACTTTTCAAATAAGCTAAATAACTAATCATATAATTAACTCCTTTTATCACTAGGAAAAACAATTAAACACAAATCCATATAGAGTTAGGAACTTCCCTTTTATTGTAGCTTTTTTCCCAAAATATCCTTGTGTCCTTGGAATTCCCTACAAAAACCAAACAAAAAACAAACACTATAAAAAAATGCGGCAAAAATAAAAAAATAAATTCAAAAATTTCTTTTTTTTTGAAAAATTAAAAATTAAAAATAAATCAAAAACCAATAAAATACTTAACTAACATTACACTACAAATTAAAGAATTTCAAAATACAAACAAATTAAAAGACATGAAAAGTAAAAATGTGGGTTATCCTCCCCACTAGGGCTTTGTTTAACGTCTAGAGCTAGACGGAGTGATGCTTCAATTGCTTGAGAAGAAGATTGGGGCAGTGTAGTATACTTTTAATCGTTGTCCATTTACTATAAACAGACATTGTTCATTGCCAACAAGCTTAAAAGCACCATTTCCCAACACCTTTGTGACTTTGAAAGGCCCGGACCACCTAGAATGCAATTTCCCTGGAAAGAGCTTGTACCTTGAGTTAAAAAGCAAAACTTGTTGCCCAACATGAAAGTCTTTCCAAATCATATTCTTATCACGCCATGCCTTATTTCTCTGCTTGTAAAGGCGAGCACTATCATAAGATTCATGATGGATTTCATCTAACTCTGCCAAATCAAACAACCTCTTTTCACCTGCCGTTTTCAAGTCAAAGTTCAACTTCTTAATCGCCTATAATGCACAATGGTCTAGCTCAACGGGCAAGTGACATGCTTTTCCATAAACAAGATGATATGGAGACATACCAATGGTTGTCTTAAAGGCGGTATGATACGCCCACAAGGCATCATCAAGCTTTAATGACCTATCCTTTCGCGAAGAATTAACCATCTTTTGCAATATTTGCTTGATCTCCCTATTCGAAACTTTGACTTGCCCACTAGATTAAGGATGATATGGTGTCCCTGTCTTGAATTTGCATCCATATTTCTCCAACAAGGCATGAAATTGATGATTTTGGAAGTGAACTCCATTGTCACTCAAAATCGCTCTAGGAACTCCAAACCTCGAAAAGATGTGTTTCTTAACAAACCTCACTACATCTTTTCCCTTGTTGGTAGGAAGAGCAATGGCTTCCACCCATTTGGACACATAATCAACCACCACAAGAATGTATTGGTTTCCAAACGAAGATGGAAACGGACCCATGAAATCAAGTCCCCATACATCAAAATCTCGACCTTTAAGATCGGCTTTTGCAGCATCTCTTGCTTCTTCCCGATGTTACCCATCCGTTGACATTGATCACAAGTGGCAACAAAAGCTCTTGTATCCTTGAACATAGTTGGCCAATAGAATCCACATTGTAGAATCTTTGCCACCGTGTGTTCTGCGCTATGATGTCCACCAGCCAGTTTAGAATGGCAATGTTGAATGACACTTGGAACCCCAACTTCTGGTGCACAACGTCAGATAATGCCATCTGGACACCTCTTGAATAACAAGGGATCGTCCCACAAAAAGTCTTTCAAAGAAGCGAAGAAGTGCTTCTTTTGCTACGAAGTGTAATCATGAGGTAAGGTATTAGAACACAAATAATTGACAATATCAGCATACCAAGGCCAATCAACCTTATAAACATTCCATAATGACTCATTAGGAAATAATTCATTAATGGGTATAGTTACTTCCCTTTCTGAATGCACCCTTGATAAGTGATCCACCACCGTGTTCTCTATGCCTTTCTTGTCCTTGATTTCCAAATCAAATTCTTGTAGCAACAAGATCCATCAAATTAATCTCGGCTTGGCATCTTTCTTTGCTAGCAAATATTTCAAAGTCGAATGGTCAGTGAAAACAGTTGTTTTAGATCCTACATGATAAGATTGAAATTTATCAAAAGCAAAGACAATAGATAACAATTCCTTTTCAGTAGTTGCATAATTTAATTAAGCATCATTAAGTAACTTGCTAGCATAATAAATAACATGCAACTTCCCTTCTTTGCGTTGTCCTAACATAGCTCCTACGACGTAGTCACTAGCATCACACATCAACTCGAATGGTAGCTTCCAATTTGGTGAAGTAATGATAGGCGCCAAAACTAGCTCCTTCTTCAATCTCTCAAAAGCTTTGACACAATCATCATCCATCTTGAAAGGAACATCCTTTCCCAATAAGTCACACAAGGGACAAGTAATCTTAGAGAAATCCTTAATGAATCTCCTATAGAAGCCTGCATGTCCGAGGAAACTTCTAATCTCCTTGACAGACGTAGGAATGGGAAGCTTCTTAATTGCTTCAATCTTTGCACGATCAACCTCAATACTCTTTTCAGAAATCTTATGCCCCAAGACTATACCCTCACTATCCATAAAGTGACATTTCTTCCAATTCAATGCCAAGTTAGCTTCCTCACATCGAGTTAACACCTTCTCCAAATTCGCCAGAGAAGCATCAAAAGAGTTGCCAAAAACACTAAAATCATCCATGAAGATCTCGATAATGTCTTCGACCATATCGGAGAAGATAGCCATCATACACCTTTGAAAAGTTGCGGGGGCATTACATAATCCAAATGGCATGCGTCGAAATGCAAATGTATCATAAAGGCATGTAAATATAGTCTTCTCTTGATCTAATGGGTCAATGGGGATTTGGTTGTAACCCGAATAGCCATCTAAGAAATAATAGAATTTATAACCTGCAAGACGTTCCAACATTTGATCAATGAATGGTAGACGAAGGTGGTCCTTGTGAATTACTGAATTGAGCTTCCTATAATCAATGCGTACATGCCAATCATTGATCGTTCGCATGACAATCACCTCATTCTTTTCATTGGTAACTACTGTCAGGCCTCCCTTTTTTGGAACCACTTGCACCGGAATAACCCACTTGCTATCGGAGATGGCATAAATGATTCTGGCATCAAGCAACTTAATCACCTCAGCCTTGACCACTTCCTTTATGTTTGGATTGAGTCATCTTTATGGTTGCATGATCGGTTTGTGATCCAACTCCATAAGAATTTTGTGAGTACAAAAGGCTGGATTGATGCCTCTTATATCCCCCAAAGATCGAGCAAGTGCCTTGGGGTACTTCCATAGAAGCTCGATAACTTTCTGCTCCTTAAGCTTTGTCAAATTAGACTACAGAATGATCGGTAAGGTTTCTTCCTTATCTAGAAACAAATACTTCAAATGAGAAGGCAAAGGTGCAAGTTCTGGCTTGGAAGGTTTTGTAGGTTTATCCTCCTTGGGAGGTCGATCAAGAGGTTCAAACCTCTCCCTACGAACAAATCTCGCCCTTCTTTGTATTGAGCTTGAGTCTTAAGCTCCTTATCATCATCTTGCATGTCAGAACTCAATTACAAACAATTTTCTAGATGCTCATTAGATATTTCCTTAGCACATTGCAATTCTAATAAAGGATCAATCACATTAACCATAAAACACGCATCTAAATCCTCTATGGAATCAAAATGTGTAACAGCTTTCAAAACATCAAATTCTTCCTTTGCATCACCTAATTGCAAAGTTAATTTGCCATTTTTCACATCAATTAGAGCACCAGCAGTGTCTAAGAATGGACGTTCTAGAATAATAGGTACATCTATGTTCTCACCAATATCCATAACCAAGAAATCAACGGGAAAGTAAAATTTATCGACTTTAACAAGGACATCCTCAATGATTCCTTCAGGATGTTTCACCGATCTATCAGCAAGTTGCAATGACACTCTTGTTGGCTTCAAATCACCAATCTCCAAAGTCCTAAACAAATACAAAGGCATCAAGTTAATGCTAGCACCCAAATCACATAAACACTTATCAATAGTAAAAGAACTAATATTGCATGGAATCGTAAAACTCCCTGGATCTTTTATATTTGTAGGTAGCATGGAATGATTCTGAGTTATGGCACTGCATTCTTTAGTTAAAGCTATAATAGCTTTCTCTTCTAACTTTTTCTTCCTACTCATAATTTCCTTCAAATATTTTGCATATGAAGGTATTTGAGCAATGGCTTCAGTGAAAGGGATGTTGATTTGAATCTTCTTGAACATCTCTAAGAATTTTTTGAAATTTTCCTCATCCTTCCTTTTCTTTAGCCTTTGGGGAAAAGGAACTGGTGGTACAATAGGATTAGTAATTGGTTCATTCTCCATAGGTTGCTCCACTTGCACGCTTGGCTCCTTGTCACCCTCTTTAGGTGGTGCCAATTCGTCCTCCTTGTCACCTTGCTTTGTTGCATATGGCTCATCTAATGTGTTGCCACTCCTTAATTGAATAGTTATCGTTGTCTCCTTAGGATTGACAACCGTATTGCTAGGCAAAGCACCTTGAGGTCTTTCCTGCAATTGCTTAGCTAGTTGTCCAACTTGTCGCTCAAGATTTTGAATGGTGACTCCTTGTTGCTTCACAATAGTGTCTTGATTTGCCATATATTTGGGCACCATATCTTCAAAAGAAGG
>CANYLF014838709.1:0-11847 GCA_948193215.1 Bocquillonia castaneifolia
TATATATATATATATATATATATATATATATATATATATATATATATATTATACACGCAAGCACACTAATGAATGCAACAGTTAATACAAACAAGGAGGAGGACTGATGTAGAACTTCTAATTACCCTCTAAGCCTGCATAGTAATATAGTTTCACTTAATTCCAAATGGTCTCTCTTAATCCAATATGTTCGTCTGGCGCCCGAGATCCACAATCGAGCAAGCCGCAGACATCTGCTATAACTGTCACCCGAGATCCACAACTGAGCAAGCCACAGTTATAACAAACAATAAAGGATCGGCACCCGAGATCCACAACCGAGCAAGCCCCGTCCTTAATATCAATCACAAATATACATACTTGACTCCTGTGTGAACACAGCCTGGTGTCACCCACTTGGTAGCTCGTCCCACAACCATCCTCCATCCATCACACATCACAATTATAGCATAACATACATTCACAATATTCACAATAACAAATGTATAATTAAATATATATAATAATTATGATGCATGATTATATATATAATTCCCTAATAACTAATATATATATATATATATATATATATGCGAATGCTAAATGTTTATGATAATAATTATGATAACATAAAATGATATTAATCTAAAAACAAATCATATATATGCAATTAACTCACAGTAAGAACGAGCTCCTCCCTGCGCTCCGGAGCTACCGCCTCTTTCTCTAGCTCTGCTACTCTCTACAGAATATGAAAGAATATAATTTAGATTAAAGACATAACATAATTCATATTTTATTGTACATTTCTATATAAAGATCGTAACTTATATCATCAACCTATAACTATAAACACATTAAATTACTTAATCCGTTTAATCCGATATCACATTTTACGAGAAAATTCTACCAAAAATTCAGTAGAACCTCCCCTGTATAACAGACATCTCTCCACTGAAGTGGAGCCCATCCTGCAAAAAAATAACACTGCTATAGTCACAACCAATTTTTGGGCTTACCCTGAACTTACCAAACACAACAATTATAGCACTAACCAACATCATCTATATTCATATATTTATTGAACTTATCGCACCATTTATTATCTATCAATTTATACTTATTAAAGTCCAAACAGTCCTCAACAGTCTGCAATTGCGGTATCTCATTACACAGTCTAAACAGTCCTAATATTCAATTAATTAATTCGATTATTAAATTCATCCAAATCAAATCCAATTCGAGTTAATTATAACATATATAACATGCTTTTAACATATATAACATGCTTTTAACATATATAACATGCTTTTAACATATATAACATATAAATAATTAAATTAGATGCATAACACGTAGTTCAAGAACTTTCATAAACCGATAATTTACTTCCGGGATTTTTAATTTAAAATCTACATATTATTTACCTATTGCTCCTTTATTAAAGTTACTCGAAATAATTTATACTAATTTTTAAAAGTATTTTTATTGATTTTTGGGTCGGGCCCCACAGCCACCACCCATGGTAGTGCGTGGGACTCAATCGCTGCCATGGATGGTGGCATGAAGGGCTCCCAACTCACCAGGTGGCGTCGCAATCTTCACCCAAGCCTTCTGCCACCACTCACGCGCCTCCAAGATGAGCCAAACATTGTGAGCAACTCAAAATGTCAGGCGGTCCTTGGTTTTCCGTTCACCACAAAAATGACGATGTCAAGGTCGCAGTCTGGTGTTTCTAGAGGTTTTGAGGGCCGATCTTTCCAATGGCGGTGTCAATTTGGACTAACGATAGCCGGAACACACCATTCCATGGAGGCAGCCATGCTCAGAGTTTGTGAGCATAAAATCTCTGTTGACTGGCCAAAGAAATTGGGGAAAAGGGTATAGAAATGATGGGGATGATGAGAGCTTCCTATTGGTTACTAGCTTGACGGTAACGGTGGCTGGAAAAGGGGTCAGGCTACAGTAACACTAGTAGAGAACTTGAGGTACTGTAGTTGTTGTTTCACAAATTTTTTAATCTTCAAAAGGGTCCTTGGTAGAAAAATAGGTATATAAATAACAACTTTTCAGACTTTTCAATTAGGTCCTTTACTCCAATTAAATCTTTATCTTAACTCGGTTTCGATTCAAATTTTTATCACAAGTTCGTATAATTATTTAACATTTTCACGTAGAAAATTAACTTAAAATGAGTTCCCAAATTACCCTTGTGAATTTTCAAACATTAAAACTCAAGGATTTAAATTGCCGAATTAAAATTAATTAAACTGGGAAAAATTTCGGGTATTATATTCTCCCTACCTTAAGATAAATTTGTCCTCGAATTTAGGGACATACCTCATTGGGGACAAAGTGCCCGAGACGCAGTCATTTGGTTATACTGCCTGCCCGTTGGTTGGTGTCCAATAGTAATGGTGGCATACCCCACTAAATGGATTTTTAAGTTTTATGAAAAATGTGGAGTCGCCACCTCAATTGCTTCGGGATCACCTAGTGATTAATAAACAGGTAGATTCCTTTTCAGGAAAATCCCATTCTTCATCACACCAGATGATTTCTGGGTTCGGAATGAGTCATCCATACTTGGGACAATTTTCCATTTAATTAAGTAATGAGGTCATTATTTCCTATCATAGACAAACAATATAAAGCAATAAATCACCCAAAAAGTAGGATGTGATGAATGGGCGCGCCTAATACTGTTTCTAATCAATTTTAGTTTTGCATTAAGTCCACTATGATTAACCCTGATTCATTGAATGCAATTGGTTGTATTGTGGTAAGTTTCTACTGGTTTTAGTAATAATTAGCCGATTGGATTATTTTCTCATTTATTTACATGCACAACATCCACAGTTAGTTTCTAACTTATTTTTATTATTATTTTTATTTTCCTTGGGGTTAATATTTGCACATTAATTTATTTATTATTTACCTGAGATATTTGGAATGGCAATAATACACATACACCCTTAAACAGAGGAAATGTGAAATGAATTTCTACCATTTTTATTTACTTATTACCGAATTGATTAATTAAATGTCCGATTAATTATTTAACAAAAAATATCTAGGTAATTTACATAAAAAGTGTAAAGAAATCTTACTGATCGACTGATCTACCTGGGAGAGAATAGACCGATCGACCTTGAAGCTTCGGGAGGTTTACGGCTTAGAAAACTTTATTTTTGGCCCTGCATCGTGAAGGTTTGGCTGGATCTTTGATCTTTCAGCCGGATGTTCTTTCATTCTCCAAAAATTTAAGCAAGCAGGTGGGACATTCGGTGGATTGGGTGAACGTCTGGCCGGACCATTGAACATCCCGCCGGATGTTTTGAAGGTCCGGCCGGACCTGCACTTCATCTTCCTCGGTTCATCTTCTTCAAAATATTACTTATTCTGATGTATTTACAATGTACAAGCTATATGTAGTATATACAGGGCCTTAAAGAATAGTTCTAGACGTTCAAAATAAATTAAAACAATGACAAAAAATCCAAGAAATATTACACTGTCAAATATTGATATTATGGTGACTAAGCTCCAAACTTAGATATTTTACGTCCAAATCACTCCCGCTTTCACATAAAACTCATATATGCAATTAGAACAGCAAAATAAATTAGTTTGAGAATAATATGAAAATTTTCGTATATAACGTAAATGGAAATGTATGAAGAAATGAACTTATTCTGGATGAGTGGATGGTTGGTTGCCCTCAGAAATGAGATTAGTTACCGATTTTGGTAAGAAAATGAGCTATTGAATTGTTCCAAGCCAAAAGAAAATATTTGACCAGGAAATTGTTAATTTTCTTCTATTTTTGTCCGCCTAAAACCTTTCTCCCTTCCTCTTCCCCAGCCTCCATCTCATTCTATTTATAGCCAGGATGGATTAGGTTTTGTTGCAAAAGGAATCTACCTTTCCTCAGTGGGGTGAGGTGTGACAGATCACCTCCAATACCCCCTATCAAAACGTGCAGACAGCCTTATTTTTTTTATGTGAAATCTTGAACATCCGACCGGATATTTGAAGGTTCAGCTGGATGTCAAATTTAGGCCGGTAATTTTGGGCTTTAAAATGATTTTCTAGCTTATTTAGGTTGTATTTAAGGTTCGAACAAACATTAAAACATCTGTTCGGACCTTAAATTATGCCAAAATATGTTAAAAATTTTAGCGCTTTTAAAAATTATTATTTTTTGTTTTCATCAGCTCATTTTTTTACATGAAATTGGGTAATCAATTTGTCTAAAATAGACCACATTCATCAATGGGCTCCCGGGCCGCTTCCACTTTCCTGCATCCAAAAATTAGGTGTTTACAATTTGCCCTCGCTTTGTCGGAGTTTAGCAATGTTATAAAAACATGAATAAATGAACGTCAAAGCAAACAAACATAAACAAACCTGACAAAAGGATACAGCTCATGTCCCTGGCTCGGGGTTCGATAGTCGTCGCTGATAGTCGGGAGGTAACTCATCTCCCTAGATAGTCATCTCTGATAAAGTGGATGTAGTTCATCTCCAAGATAGTCATCACTGATAGATTGGAGGTAGTTCATCTCTGAGATACTGGAGGTAGCCCGTCCCTAGGATCTAATGTCTACATCCAATTCAGCTTGGCATAGAAATCTAGGATGCTCTCAATCAACTAGATAAGAAATTCTAAACTCTTAACAGTTTAGAATTATGTTGGAAAAGCTTCGTCTGCTTTTGTGCTAGTTCTAGTGTAATTTTTCCTTGTGAATTTGACCAGTTCGTCAATTGGAGCTTCTAGTAGCGTTCTACCTGTCACAAGTTACTCTGAGAAATAATTCATAGTGTATTAAGATTACTAGAATTTTTTAGGAATTTTCTGGCTTCGTCCGCCTGTTGTTTTGAATTTTCTGAGATTCTGTCGCTGTCTTTCAAAATTTTTTTTAAAAGTTCAGAAAAATTATCCGAAGGTTCTGGGTCCTTTAGAAAAAAATTTCTGATTATTATGGCAATTTTTTGGAATTTTTTGGAGATTCTGGGACTGTTAATTTTGATTTTTGGTCTGTCTGCTGTAGACTTTTGATTTTCAGGCCTTGTAGCAGATTTTGAATTTTAAGGGACCAAAATGGAAATTTTGTCCCCTACTCTTGTTTGGTAACCGCCAGTTTCCTTCCTTTAATTTCTTCTTCTTCCTTTTTAATTTTTCTCAATAACTCTCACACTTTTAACTCACATACTCTAGTTCCTTTCCTTTTCTCCCTTCCATTTTCATCTCAGATTTCTTTTCCTCTCTTTCTTCTTTCTCCTTCTCTCTATTCCCTTTATTTTTCCTTATTCTCCCTTTGTCTCTAATGGCAGAACAAGAACACCTACCAATGGAGGAGGACCCACACACCCAGGAGGCTGCAAATCTGGTTATTGACCCCCTCGATTTATTTCAAGACCGCTCTTGCTCAATTATTGAAGTGAATGAGTGTGTTTATGTCCCAGAGGCATGTGGATTGGAGATAGACATGGAGATCACTCCTCTGACAAATCTAGAAGCCTAGATTGGTTGCTATGCATCATTACAGGTAGGCCTTCATTGCCCAGTGGTTTATTACGAGTTTGGATTGCTATTGTTGTGTTTGTTGAAATTTGGATCAGCTGCCTAGAATTGCAGGTTCGACCGGATGATTGAACATCCATCCGGATGTTTGATCATCCGGCTGGAGGTTCACGACGTCTCAGCTAGACGTTCACGACGTCTCAGCTAGACGTTCACGATGTCTCGGCTGGACGTTCACGACGTCTGGCTCATTTCTTCTATTTTTGATGATTCCTGGTCCTTTCATGATTATACACATGGCTAAATGATGATTTGTGAGATGTAATGTGCTGTGGGTGCTATTGAATTACATGCCTTTGGTGAATGCGATGTGGATATGTGTTTTAGTGCTTTAGGTGATTAAAACTTGACTGGAATGGCTACCTATATATATAGTGGTGATTGTGATGCATCATATGTTGTGAATGCCTAGGAAATGTGGGTGAATTGTGTGACAAAGTGTGTTTTGCAACCGTGTCGTAGACATTCGACCAAATGTTTAGTGAACATCCGATCGGATGTTCAATCATCCATCCGAATGTTCAATCATTCGGCCGGATGTTTACATCCAGCAAGGTAAGAATAACTGAATCCTTAGCTTGTTCACCTTAGATTTGTGTGTATGTTTGCATGATCATTCCTAAATGATGCTAGATGCTATGTTGGTGCATTCACGACCCGTTTGTCATATGTGGAATATGTATTCACCCAAAAAGTCATTTGTTTAGAACTATGATTGTGTCATGAAGATGTAAATGCAATGGGATGAAAATGTTTGAAACTTGTTTGTTTCATTTTTACGAGTGTTTGTGTGATCATTCAAAAGTCGTTTGTTTAGAATCGTGGTTGTGACATGAATCATGAATCTAGCACCCGTTTGTGCTTCATATTATTTGTTTGGCTTGCCGCCATATGTATGAATGCATTTACTTACAGTGAGTGCTTTACTTACAGAGGGTGTCTGCCACCAGCTTTTCCCAGTCGGGAAACATATGTGAATCCAGGAAGGCCTAGAACATGCTTCCAGATGCTGTTAGAGATCGAGTCCGTCACGCCGGGCTGGACACCTTTGTTATGGTACTTCCTGACCAGTTGGGTCATGTCGATAGGGTCTCCACCTATGCCCTACTAGAGTGCAGGATGTGCAGTACTCAGACTTTCCACTTGCCATGTGGAGAGTATACACTTACCCCAGGGGCATTTACTGCTATCACTGGTGTTAGGTGGTGAGAGAATCACGTTCGATGGTGCTCTTTACTTCACCTCGATGGAGGAGAGGACTACTTATTTCACCCAGATGTTCGGGTTCGAGCCTGTCTACCGCGATTGGGATATGAGGATTGTCTACACCAGTATGTTGGAGTGGCTGACTTTGTTCATTGATGAGGGTTAGGATGGGAGAGTGCGATATAGGGATCCTATAGGGGAGGTGGCTTGAGATCAGATGGCTAGGATTTTTCTATTCCACCTGCTGGGGAGCACTCTGTTCAGTAACAAGACCAGCAGCCTGTGGATTCATTTCATGCCTCTGCTGTAAAATTTTGACGTCATGGGGTGTTTTGACTGGGGATCCACTGCCTTGGCTTATTTGTACTCCTACTTAGACAAGTTTTCCATGGGGTATAAGAAGTTGAATGGCTTCTGGCATTCCCTGCAGGTAAGCGTTCCAACTTCAACTTGTTCTTTTTTTTTTTAATGACTTTTGTTGCTTCTTTTGTAGATATGGGCTATTGAGATGGGCTTGTTGAGGAACTTCCATCCCATTAGTGTTCGTGGGATTTTTCCTATGTTGAGGCGATGGGGTTCATTTCGCAACCCGACCCGAGAGATGACTCTGGCAGATCACAAGAGGGTTCTGAACATGCTGACTCATACTTCTGAGGATGAGAGTATCCATTTGTGCTTCTCATTTTATCTCCATTTTCTCATTCTAACCAAATTGGTTATGTTTGTAGCTTCATTTTGACTGGATGGGTGAGCCTGCTAGATTGCCGGAGTATGTGACTGCCTCTATGGCGAAGGATGAGAGGCAGATCCTACTGGAGGTTTCAGGCTGCAGGATATGGTTCATGGGAGAGTGAGTGATTGGCCATTGCTCGGCTGTAGAGAGGGAGGTTATTCCCCAGGATCCTCCATAGAGTATGTTCTATACTCATCGTCTGAGGGAGGCTTATGTGGCCTGATGGATTGTCGGTCAGGTGGCTCTAGGTTTCATTGTCGAGGACACTTCATATCCTACTTTCTTAGCTGATTCATGTCTGCCTGCTCTACCTTTGTCTATGATGAGGGCCTTGGCTATGAGTATCTGTCTATTTTTGAATGCTTTTTTCTTGCTTGCTTGTTCTGACTTTCTAACTATTTTTTTCAGGGCAGGAGGGCTGTGGTCAGGCTTCCCAGGAATGTCAGGGATTTGAACCTGATAAGCGGCACTAGTGTCCATGTGGGCACTTCTACTGTTAGGGCCCGAGCTGGTGGGTCAGCTAATAGGGAGGGCCCGGCTAGTGGTGGCCTAGTTCCTATGGGTCAGAGGAACGCCACCCGCCTCGGCCAAGTCTCATCGTTCCCACCTTCATCTTTCACCTGCTGTATGCCTAGAGGTGTCACAGAGCAGGTCATAGAGTCGTCTACTGAGTACAGACTGGTGGTGCCCCCTGGTGTCAGCCATGTAAGTCAGTTGGCAATGTTGTCTTGTTTTGAGTTTCTAATCGCTTGGGATTTTCATGATCTTCCTCTATTGTAGGTTCCTATTGATGATGCATATTAGCTGGTTGGTATGTTCCAGGCCTGTAAGTTCATGGCCATGGGACTGTGTACGGAGTGGCAAGCTCGGGTGACTGAGCTAGAGGTGAAGAACATCGATTTGGGGGTTTAGTTATAGTAGAGGACCACCGAGATGGGGCTGACTACAGAGGAGGAGAGCTCATTGAGCAGTAGTAGTGGTGAGGATCACAACCAGTCTGAGAAGAGAGTTCGCCCTAGATAGGATTGAGGGCCTTGTATTTCTGATACATTGTTGACATTTTCTAGATTTCTAGCATTTCTTTTAGGAAACTTTTATGCATGGATGTACGTGTTTGAACGTCTATGGTTGTTTGATACAATACTTAGCTAATTATTGCAATGCAACTATGCTTTAAATGTTATGGTCATATGTTTGTGAGAAAATGTCTAATGCTTAATGCATTGATGTTTGCTTGTAAAAATGCAAATACACCTATATGCTAATTTATTTCTCATGAATGTATGCACGTATTCATGAGAATGCATGAAAACTTTGCCTGTCTCCTGTCGTAAACATCCGACCGGACGTTTGAAGGTTCGGCCGGATCTTTGATCATCCGGCCGGACCTTCGGTCCCTGCAGGTATTTCTTTTGACATCCACCGCTTGGTTAGCCAAGCGCTATTTCCTTTATTCCTTTCTTCTTGCTTTTGCTGATGGTTATCCCTTCACGTGTATGCCACTTTATGGATCACTGAAAGGTGACTTACACTCCACATGTATGCAATTTTTTTATGTGTTGGGAATTGTCTCATCATTTCTATATTTCCATCATCTTTCTTGTTCTTATCTGCATTGATGAGTTCGCTTCTTTCCCTTGCTCCTTCAATGATTGAGGGCCTTATCAGAGAACTCTTGGGTTCCAGTCATAAAAAATGGAACTACCTGCACGAATTTTCCCTGTCTCATTTAGTTTCTTTGAGAGCCATGAAACTTGATAAATGTCTCCTTAGAAGTGCTGCTAAATGCTGGAATCATCGGGATCATGTCTTCCATTTCAGGGACATTGAAATATCCCCCCTGCCAGAGGAATTTGCTGCTATTATGGGTATAAGTTTCACTTCATCCTCAATTCATGTGGCCTTGCCCAGCCTGGAGTTGAGTTTTCCCACTTTTATGGTTCCACTTTTTAACTTATTGCCTCGGACCATGTTGTCCTATTCCAATAATGGGATGTTAACAATGCCTGAGTTGCTGGAGAATTGTAGACATAAAACTGTTGGCTGTCCCACTTAGCGGAGAATTCTTGCTTTCTGTCTATATGCATCTTAATTGTTGGTTGGCCCAAACGATATGGGTGATATTCAAATTGCTCATATCATCAGTCAGGTGGAGGCAAGTGCAGATCCTTTTCCTATTATTTTGGCTGAAACATTTATCAGTCTGGACAGTGTTTCTCAGGGTGGTCGGTTTAAGGGTAATATGATACTTTTGCTAGTGAAGGATGGTGGCTTTATTATTATTATTTATTATTTTTGGTGATTTTTTATTTGGTGTTATTAATAGTATTATTATTATTATTTTTGTTATTATTATTATTAATATGTGGCTATTAATTTTTACAGATTTGGTTGAGGGAAAGGTTAGCCCTGTTGGAGGTTCCCAGGAGTTTGAACCTTTATATGCCTCATCAACTGATGTCCCGTTGCCTTTCTCGTGCTGCAATTAACTGAACTGAAACTGAATGGGATGATTTTTTGAGTAACAGACAAGAGGGTGATATCCGCTGGCATTTTCCATGGTGGTCCCTGACATAAGTGATAGTAGAGCTTTTTGACAGATGTGTTCCGTTGGTGGGGCTGCACTTTTCTAGTTTCTATGTCCCTTCCAGGCTCTGTCGATAGTATGGGCAAATTCAGCGCATTATTCTTGTTCTCCCTGACTTTGAGGTATCCCCTCTACAACCTCAGTTTCTGGATCAAGTTCGTCGGGGCTGGGGTGGTAGATGCCACCTTATCAATTTTGCTTTACGTAGTAGTACTGTGACTGATGATCTCTACAAAGCTTGGGTTGTGCTGCAGAATCAAGAACCATCTGCTTCTCGTTCCCGAGAAATGATTACCCTGTATAATGCAAGTGTAATGTAGTATGGAGACATTAGGCATTAGATGGTCTCATATCCACCCTTTGCATGTATTATGAAGATGTTTTTCCTTTTAAGCACGTGTAAACATTTTACTATAATCATAAACAAGGCAATGTTTACCAATAATTCTGTTTTATTAATGGAATGCAAAATTTTAGTTACAAAAGCGTACTTTACTGATCACGTCTAATATCCCCCCTATTACCAACCATCCTTCACAGGTTTTACAGCTGGAAATTTTCTCTCAGATTATTCATCGTCATCATTTTTTCATTTTTTTTACATGTGGTATTTCTTCAGCCTGTCCATGTTGACAGGTTGAGTGAATTCATTGCCTTCTAAATCTGAAATCTTGACTGCCCCCTTGGGTAGGACTTTCATGACCAGGTATGGACCTTCCCAAGTTGGTTTGAACTTGCCTTGAGGATTAAAAGGAACGGGCCTAGCCTGCTTCAAGAACCAATCTCCCCCTTTAATGGCTAAGGGCTTGGCGCTCTCGTTGAATGATCTGGCCATCCATCGTTGGTAGAGTTATGTATGGTAGAGTGCTTTCTTCTTCTTTTCCTCCAGCGATAACTGCTGTCTGTATTTCTTGTCTGCCCACTCAGCCTTTGGCAACTGTGATTCTAGCACAACCATAAGTGATCTACATTACATTTCTATCGGGAGTACTGCTTCTCCCCCACACACCAAAGAGAAAGGTGTTTGCCCTATTGCACTTCTGATGGTAGTATTATACCCGAAAATGGCATATGGTATTTGCTCAGACCAATCCTTGTATGTCTTGACCATCTTCGCTAGTATCTTCTTAACAGTCATGTTAGCAGCTTCGACGGCCCCATTGGCCTGTTGCCTATAAGGAGATGATTTATGGTGCTCTATACCATTCTCTCTCAGAAAATCAATTGTTTCCCCTTGGAGCCGCACTCCGTTGTCCGACACTATGTGGTGAGGAAGTCTAAACCTGCATTTGTTCCTCTTGTCCAAGAATTGCGTCATGCTGTGGGTAGAAACCGTTGGTAGTGAGATACCTTCCACATATCTAGTGAAGTACTCAACTGCCACAATGATGTATTTATGACTATTGGAGTCAGTGGGTTTTATGGGTCCCATAATGTTAATTCCCCAAAAAGAGAAATTGTTAGTAATAATGCCCTAGGCCTATTGTATGGACATGGAATTTTGACTATTTATAAGAATTTATTATTATCATGATTTGCATGTTTATTATATAATAATGTCCTTGAATAATATTATTAATTATTCTAAACGTCCCTAATCGGCTATTGTTGTGCGAATAACAATGAATTAAGATTAGTATGAAATTTGATTGATATTCATGGGATGAATATGTGTATGAGATACAAATCAAATTTATATGTATTTGTTGAGAACAAATATTGGATAGACCCGCCTTGAGATTAATACATGGATCA
>CANYLF014845603.1:0-10891 GCA_948193215.1 Bocquillonia castaneifolia
TCTAGCACCAAGGCTTGATTGACAAACCAAGTAAAACTGTCATGGCAGTGGTATCGTGTGTTTTCTATGACAGTCATGCACATAGATGATACAAGTTACAACATCTAAAATAGTATTAACAAAGCTTGATAACAATGCTTGGTCAGCCGTGCAGACTTTCTTATCTCTAAGATTGACACAGTTAAAGGAAATTGCATGGTGACACTGGGAACCAACTACATACAGAAGATTCTTCGGGAGGAAATGTTCGGTGAACAAGGCATATCTTTGACAGTTCTAATGCTGCTTCAGAATGTTTACCTTGCGCTTCCAAAGCCTGCACCCAACGGACAGCCATTCAGATATCAACATAATAGAAAACAAAATAAAGATAAAGTTCTGTTTTCTTCCTTCAGAAGTCCGAAGATATTGTCAGACATGACAACAGGCGTGGGAAAGTTCCAAAGGAGTTTTTCAAGTTCTTTTATGATTATGAGACACCGATTTGAAGGGATACCCTGCTAGGTAGAATTCCTAAGAAAATTAAAGAAAATCAAATATGTGCTTCTAGGTCATTAGCAGCATCTGAATAAAAATGGATGACCAATTTACTAATTATTGCAATATCAGTCCTATGTAAGTCCCATGTTCTTCTACATATATGCTCTAACAAGTGACAACAAATGGCAGGCCCGCTTGGTGCTTACAAGATTAATCTTACAAAAGCCTGCACCAATTTGAATCCATCGTTCTCTATCTCCATTTCTTAAATTGTTAAGCACAGCTGCCAAAGTACTAGTGATGTTCCATCCTTCTACATTCTAAAGAGCTTACTTGCATAATATCAAAATCCGAGGGAAAATCTTTGTGACATCAGTAAAAATTCAAGATCCCATAATTTGGATAACAAAATAAGCTTACCATAAATAGCATAAAGATTACAGTCAGTGATATAATTTTGTACAAATACTATTACACTCATCATGAATTACAAAGAAAAGACCATAAACTACAAATATGAGTAGGAACATTACCCATGCCTGTAGGAAACATGAACGTGTGCGTGCAGCAACAGCTGCAGAGACCATTCTTGCAGCACGAATGTTTTCAAGACCGATATTTTCAGCAAGCCCAGCAACGAATTTCTTAGCATCTTCACCATCAATCTGAACAGAACTTGAGCTGCAGGCTTGCAAAGCAAGTAACAATAAAAAGAAAGAATAAGCACAAATGCAATAACTAGGGACTAATAAAATTTTTTCAGCAAATCTAATAATACACAGACGACAGACCTGCTGCACACATTTAAAACATGGTCAACTGATGCACGGTAGAAAGCATCCCGTGTATTTGTGGTGTCAAAGGAAACTTGCACTCCAGATATCCTGCAGATTCGACGTAACTGCTCACCCACAAAAGCACGGAAAAGTCCATTCATATAGAGAATTAGTTATTGCAACCAAAATATTGTAACCATGTATTGGAAGTACAATAAAGAATAAAACACACACTGTAATTTTCTCAATATAAACTTGAGGAAGGATAATTTCTCAAACTCAGACTCCAAGATGCAGCAAGAAACACACCCATATACTAGTTCATCAGAATCAAAGATAGCAGCATGAAGCACACCCATATAATAGCTAATCACATGCCAAGATATCAGAAATATCTCATCAATCATCTTCCTCACATAATAATTTATCCAAACCAAAGACACTGCACCAGTGGAAGAAAAATAGAGCAATACCAGCTCCTTTCAACCAAACGATACCTTTATTTGTATGCTATGCATCATGCTGAGAGATTTGCTTCAATTTGAAATTTCATCTTTAATATTTAAAAATTAATTAACCACCTCTCAAATAAAGAACAAACGGCAAAGAGTAATTAGGCACCAAAGAAGCAATTTGACAACCACCAAATGAACCATTCCAATATTTAAACTGGATGTTCTGTGTACTTCTTAACTAAAATAATATCGTCTGACCTCAGACCAGATTAAAGTGTCAGAAAACTTCAAATTCCAAAACAAAAAGTCCATCATAGCATACAACTAATATTATATATTGCTAAATGAGACACTCGCTAATCTATGATGGCCAATTATATACTGAGGTAAGGAGGACTGAAATAAGAAAAAGGATTTTCATGTGATATTTACATTACTTTTTCAGACAATGTATTAACTAAAGGGATAATTCAAATAAGTTAACAATCCCGTTATTACTTATTATGCAAAATTAACACATGAGAATTGAAAGGTCAAACAGCACTGACTTGAAGTATATCATGCTCTGTAACATCCTTTCCGCTTGTTCTATAATCCGCGATTGCTGGAAATCAAGTTGATGAGTTGAACTAGTATAAAAATGAAAACTGAATTTTATTGAAATTTCAGAAACATATATCATTTACCTGCAGGAAAAAGAAAGCCAGACAAATAAATTCAGGTAAGCCAATCTCATAAAAATGAATATAAGGCTTCGAATAGAGTAGAAAGAAGATAATATTATTAAAAACCAATACTTATGGATTAACACACAAAAATATCATTCCAAACCAAGTACAGAATAGCAGCAACCACAATGAATACAATTCATGGCTTCAAGTGACATTATCTCAACAATAAATGGGTCCTTGCAGGCAAAACCAACCTCAAAATTAGAATGCATAGCTAGGCATTACTTTGACATACAAAAATCCAAGATCAAAGAAAATACAAATAAGGTAAATTACACTACAGGATATCGGGGTTAATTTAAAATTGGTTTCTTAATTTCAAATTTCAAAATGTCAAGTCCATTCTTATATGAAATTAATATACTGTTCATGTCTATAAAACTTCAAAAATTCAATGAAGACAAAATGGCATTGGGTTGGAATTCTAAAGCTAACGTTTTCTCGTAATCCTTATCAAAATCATACTGATAACACTTCGGCATCATGAACAAGCAATCCTAATAGTAGAAACTGAAAACAAACATTTACACACACCTCGAATCAATCTGTTGGCATCCCTCTGATACTCCTGCTTATCAACCATAACCAGATCCTGGCCTTCATTGGCCACCGGAACTGGCCACCATTTCGGCAATTTGGAAGAACTCCTAAACCTATAACTCCTCCAATCATCTCTCCCCAATCCAGACCCCAGACCCACCCAACTACTCAATGAAACCGGACTATCCAAGGCCCCATAACTTTTACTCTTCTTCACATACTGTGGCCTCTCATCCTCAACCCCCCTGGCAACAACAACTTCTTTCCCTCCAAGACTCCTATCTCTACGGACCACAACATTCCTATTATCACCCCTATTCTTAAGCCTAAAAACCCAACTCCTAAACCCTAACCCTAACTTAATAAAAACCCTAATTACAGAAATCAAAACAAACCCACTAAGCAAAACAGCTCCAATGAACTGAACAGTGGACTTACGACAAGAGAAGACAACCCGATTGTTCTGATCAATTGAAATTAGGGTTTTTAAATCGTAATAAGCGTCTTTAGACAAGGCAACAAAATGGTTAAATTGTGAGGAGGTTAAATAGGTAATTTGGGAAACGTCAAGTACAAGTTTAACACTTTGGTTAGTATCGTCGTTGCTGAAATCGTTAGTGTCAGTAGAGAGTAAAGAGCGTTTGATATCGAAAGGATTGTTAATGGTGGTGGTGGGTTTGTGTCGACGAGAACGACGTCGTTTAGTAGAGAATGAGTTTTGTGGGAAGTGGTGGCGGTGATGTTTAGTGAAGTGGAGATTGTGTACAAATGAATAAGAATAGGCAAGTGTGTTAATTGAGTTCATTGAATTTACATTCCAAAGTATTAGAGAAAATAATTTGGATTTTTTTTTTATTAAAAAAAAATAATTTATGCTGAGAATTTGTGTAAATATGGAGCTGCTGCTTGTTTACTTGGAAGGAAGAAGGAGGAGAGGAAAGACTTTGTATTTATCTATGGCTTAGATATTCTTGTGGGTCTCTGTCTGTTGCACACTCACTCTCATGTTATGACAAATTTTGGATATGCTAAAGTTCTTATTTGGGCCTCTTTACTTTGCTTCTATTGAAATTGAGCTCCTTAACTTTATTTTAATATAGCAAATGAAACCTCATACTTTCAATTTTGTTGAGATTGAGTCCTTCTGTGACACTGTTAACTAGAGTATGGATTTTTTTTATTTAATTCGGCAAAAGGTACAAAAACACCCTTTAACTATTTATTAGAGATCACATCAGTCCTTTAAATAATTGTGTTGTCAATTCGACCCCTAACGTTTTCAATTGTGGGACAATATACCCCTTCTGTCAACACCGTTACTTAACCCGGTTAACAGTCCGTTTGATGGCTGAGTAATATCATGAGTGGGACCCATTGAATGGGTTATCCATCACGGAATGAGAGGAGGAGAAAACATAAATCCCTAATTCCTAATTCTACAAATTCCTAGTCCCTAATTCCCGCATGTTTCTTCAAATCTATCTAACAATAATCAATTCAAAAGAAAAATTGTACTTGAAGAAAAAAAAATCAGAAATGAAATCAAAAAATAACAGCAACTGCAGTGGCCGCGACAACACCGATCAGTATGTGCTCAGAGAAATGGAGTGTGGATAGTTGGAATTCAGAGAAAGCTTTACAACTACCTGAATATCCTGATAAAGAAGAGATTGAATCTGTTCTTAAAATGCTCGATGCTTTTCCTCCAATTGTTTTTACCGGTGAAGCTGGAAGTCTATAGGAGAAACTGTTGCCAATGCCTTCTTATTATAAGGTGGTGATTGTGCAATGAGTTTTAAAGAATTTAAAACTAATAAATTTCGTGATACCTTTAGAATCCATTTCAAATTGGTGTTGTTTCAATGTTGGGTGGCCAAATGCATGTTATAAAGGTACTGCCTTTATCTTTACCTCGCACTTCTTTTATATGATATATCTTATCGTAATATACGGGTTTGGTTAATCAGTTTTGGGTAAGTGTTTGTTGTATAGGTTGGAAATATGGCGGCCACCGGCCAGTTTGATGCCGTTTCTGAATTTTTTTTTTTAATTCAAGTTGAAATTTTCTTTTGATTTGATTATTGTTAGATGGGATTTGAAGAAATATGCAAGAATTCTATTGATTTGATTCTTGTTTGATGGGATTTGAAGAAACATGCAAGAATTAGGGATTGGGAATTTGTATAATTAGGAATTAGGGATTTTTTTTTTTTTCTGCTGCTCTCTCATTCTGCGATGAATTACCCATTCAATGGGTCCCACTTATCATATTACTCAGCCATCAAACGGACTGTTAACCGGGTTAAGTAACGGTGTTGACAGAAGGGGTATATTGTCCCACAATTGAAAACGTTAGGGGTCGAATTGACAACGCAATTAATTAAAGGACTGATGTGCCCTATAACCAAATCAAACAAATTTTCTTTGATTAGAACGAGGGAAAACAACTTAAACACAATAGAAACACTTAGGTTTTTTTTTGTGACTTTTTTTTTATTACGATTTTTTTTTTACTTGAATCAAAATTTCAGATTCCAACAGAAAATTAGGGTGAGAACAGCCCTAATTCAACACAAGAAACAATGAACACAAGAATTGAGTTTAATTCACAACTTGCGGATCTAGTCCACGCAATTTGCAACTTAAATCAAGCAAGAAAACAAACAAAACAATCAACAAGGTTGCGGATTCAACAATTACAATCCCACAACTCTCAGAAATTGACGATGAAGAGAAGACAGACTCGATTGAATTAAAGAAAAATAACACAAACCTTCAAGCAAAGCTCTGATACCAATTGATGTGATTTCAGCACTATCTAAGGGTATTGGACGCCAATCTTGAAGAAGGATACGTTCAAACACAAGAAATTCAAGGCAAACTAATCAAACGTGATAAGATCTCTACCTATAAAGAGATTGCACCTTACCAATATGCTGATTTCGACTTAACCCCAATGATCTACTTGAATGTTTGCAATTTTAATTGATGGAACTAGCACCCTTAGTTATATAGAACTAAGATCTCTAGTTATAAAAAGATGAATGCTTAAACAACCTAAAACTAACAAGTTAATAGATTATTTAAAGTAGAATTTGAATAAACTAACACATAGTTTAATTCAAGAAATCAATAAGGAACACTTTAAAGATAATAGGCAAAACCTAGGGTTTTTGCATAAAGCAACAAAATTTTTATTAATTGAACTTGTTAATTTCTTTCAGCCCTTATGGCTCTTTATATAGAACTTAAACAAAGTAATTCTAGTCCTAAACAACAAGGAAAATTCGGCCAAACAAGCTTGGCTTACAAGAAAAAAAAATAAAGATAGAAATCCTAATCCTAGTTGGAAAACTAAAACTGGCAGATTACAATTAAAATATTGCGACCTAATTCCGACCCCCTTAGAGACCTCAAATTAAAAACCTTAAAACATATGAATTGTATATCTTGAAGTCCTCTTTCAGTGGGCTTTTGAATCGCCTTAATCGGAGTTGTGTAGCAAAAGTTATGGCCCAAACAAGCTGTTGTATTCAGTAAATCCGGTTTTAACTTCCTAATTGGATTTGGAATTATGGATAAATACCCAACCTTTAGGATTAGGTTTAGGGTTTCGACCCTTGACCATTGACATGGTCTTGGGTTGACCTTCCTTCACCTTTGACCTTTGATCGTTAGGTTACTTTGACTTTGACTTGTTGACTTTCTTGACTTTGTAGAATTAAGCTTGTTTTTGTCTTCAAATCATTGTCGTCACCACTCAAACATGCTCCATAGTCATTGGTCCATTCCTTGCTTCCTTGGATCGTATCAAAGATTCTCCAAATTCATAATTTATGGTTAGAGAGATTTCAGTTACCAATTAAAAACTGTGAATTTTAACAACTAAGTGATTAGATTGAGTATTTTACTTATAAAATTAATCTATAATTAATCCTATATCATGAATTGATACGTTAATCTAATAATTTTTTTTTATCTTTATGGAAAAAAGATAAAAAAAATACTTCCAAGTAAATAATACCAATTAACAACTAAATGAAATTAGATGAAATTATGGTTAAATGTTAATATAAGTAACACGGTTAAATGTTAATAAGTAAATCACTATATCATTTATTAAGTTATAAGTTTACATGTAAGTAAGTAAAAAGTTGTTAGTAATTAAGTAAAAAAAGTATAAATAAAAATTCATGTTAATAAGTAAATAATGTAGGTCCTTTTTTCGTCCTAAAAAGTCTTCCCACCTTAAAAGAAACAACTATCCCAAGGTAAGAAAATTTTTGATACCCATTTTCAAAAAATCTTAGTTTAATAGAATAATGCCATGCGTTTAGTTGATTTTAATTTTTTCATAAAATAAATTTTTAAAAAAACTCATAGCATATGAAAATTTTAGAAATGAGGAGAAAAGGGATGCATGCATGTAAATGTATGTGTATAGAAATTTTTTTAGTTAAAAAAATATCATGCTATTTGATAATTTAAAAATATCTCAAATGTTGCTATATAATATCAAATGCTACTATATTATATAAAAAGAAATTTAAAAAGTAAAACTTAATCTCTATTTTATATTTTAAAAATAAAAAGTTCATCGAATATAATTCCATTATTACTCTCTGTTGGACTAAATAAAAAGAGCACTGGACTTTAACAATTAATTTATGAAAGATTTTTATAAATACATCAAAAGTTTGGATGATGATTAAGCATAATACACATTAAAAAAAGTCACGCCAAGAGTATTCCGGAAGCCAATCTCAACCCAAATACTTTTAAATTTTCAAGAAATTTTGCTTATAAAATAAATTTTGATCAAAGAAATTATGCAAAAAAAAGCTATAGGTTAAAGAAAATTAAATAGATAATTTTAAGTTTTATTAGTACCCTACACTTGCATAAAGTGGATTTACAACGTAAAATTGAACCTGCAATCCAAAAATTGTCGTGTAATAATTATAAAAGGAAAACAATTTATGTATTTTACTCACAACTTCAAGTAAATTAAACTTTACTTAGTTGGAAGCCCGCGAGTTGCGAGTGAACATTTTATTTTTATAAAAAATAATGAAAACTTATGCAATCATTTTAAATATATCATATCATATCATATATAAGTCGAGGAACATAAAAAAATTTCAGTTTTTAACTAAAAAATTAATAATTATATTTGATAAATGGAATGATGAAAAAAAAACAACTATTGAAAAAAAAAGTAAATTAAATAAATAATAATGCACTTAATAATTAAATGCAATGTAATCTAAATATAATCCTCTGCAAAAACCAGACAACGTCATGCTCATCATCTGCAATCCAGAAACAGGGAATTAAGCAAATTATATCAAATTGGTTTCGTGTAATGTGTAATTACTTTGGCTGATTAAATGATGGCTGCACACACAAAACAAATGATAACCCACCTCCTTCACCTCCAGGGCAACCAACAATTCTTTTGTCATAGTAGGACTGCACAATAGCTGGTGCTTCCTAAAAGAGAGCAGATATGTGCAAGTTAGATTCATTTTACAAAACATATTGTAGGCTACATAAAACCAATGATTTATATAGATATGATTGACAAATAAAAGTGGCCATATTAGATGAAGAATTAAATGCACATAATCCTGCAAAAAAATGTTACTTCAGGATATTTAAATCTTTAGGCCTAAAGGAACAGTGTCATCAATTAATACCAGTTCAATTACTGGCTCCTAAAATAACAGTTTAGCAGAATATGCTTCAAAATCAGAATAGACTCTACAGAAAAATGTAAGATTCCAATTTCCAATATGAATATAATCTAACAAACAAAGCAACAATCAAAAACTTATAATGGAAAATCCTGTTTGTATGTTTGTTATAATTTAATTGAATTGTATGTTTGGAAAAGTCTATTTGTATCTTCTATTGTATTATTTAATGACAAAAAATAGAAGAAAGGCATAAAGTTTGCTTAGTTGCTTCTGTTTGTATTTGAATGATATTTGTGCAGGTTATTGCTGGGCGTCTATCAGAGGAAGAAATTATGGGATTAAAGGAGATGTTCAAGGGCATAGACACGGACAATAGCAACACCATCAGACTTGAAAAACTGAGGCAAGGGACTAAGCTATCAGAGTTTGAAGTCAAACAACCTTTGGAAGCCGTAAGTTGTTAGACTCCAGACTAATTAGCCATTCAAGTCATCTATTGTTTATCAAATTCGTCTAATTCTTGTTCTTATCCCACTTGGAAAAAAAACAGGAAAATGCAGATGGCAATGGAACCATAGACTGGTGAATTCATTACAGCAACGATGAACATGAACAGAATGGACAGAGAAGACCATCTTTAGCATTTTGATAAAGATAATAGCAGGTGACAGAAATAGTTTTCAAGATGCTGCACATTGTTAATTACTTCAGTTCCCTATTTATATAATTACCAATAGAATGTCTAAATATGTTTGTCATTTGTATAGGTACATCACAACCGAAGAGCTTGAGCAAGCACTTCGTGAATATGGAATGCACGACGTTGGAAATTCAGTTCCTCCTGTTACGATCAGACTCTTCATTAGCATTGCAAGTTCTTTACTAAGAACATGTCATATTAAAATCATTCAATAGCAACTATCAACAGTCTATAAAAAAAGGACAAAAAAGGAATCCCAAATCACCTCAGTCATGACAGCAATAGATGTGGGATTGTGGCCACACCAAACATAATCCCTCACTTTCATTCCCTCTCCAGCTGCACCTTTCTTCACAACTTGTATGGCAACAATAAGAGAAGCACCTATAATAAAGGTGAAGGGGAAAAGGCTGAAGTTAACAAAAAAAAAAATTGAAGCAATAATGCCGGAGCGCTTTAATGCAGCAGATGAGCCTCCATTCTTAATATCTTCGCCATGCTTCGGCCACCCAAAGAACGCAACAGAAAGGATTCTGGTTCCTATTCCATTGATCCAGGCTTCATAATTGGCCTCCAGTGCTGTCGGTGACTCTTATTACCGGTAAATTCCTTATACTCAGCAAGAATAATCGTTCCTCTTGCTACAAAGCTATAGATCAACAATCGTTGTCCCATAACAAACACACAGGAAAAAAATGGAAGAAACGGTGAGATCGGAGAAGAAAGAGTATTGAAAACGATGTAGTTATATCCAACAACAGTTTCTACATATCCAACAAACATAACTCAAATCAAATCCACTCATAAAAAAAGGGTGAATCCAAACGCATAAATGTACAATTCCAAGAACTGTAGATGGAACCCATAAAAAAAAAAAGGAACTGTAGATGGAACATTTTCAATGTTACCTTATAAGTTTCATAAGCTAAGAGCTGGACTGCACTATAAGATATAATCCTAATCACCAGAAATTTTTTTTTCAAAAATGAACAAAATATATATATATATATATATAGAAAAGTGAAATATTTGTCAAACGCATATTGATATATTAAAGCAGAGAATTTAAAAAAAGAAAAAAACCTGAGAAAGGTTCAATACCCTTTTATTCCTTCTTTCCCAATCAATGTTATGGCCTGCAGTGCATCAAACCCTTTATAATTAATATTATTATTAATATTGAAAGAAATGGGTA
Source organism: Bocquillonia castaneifolia (assembly GCA_948193215.1). Lineage (NCBI taxonomy): Eukaryota > Viridiplantae > Streptophyta > Magnoliopsida > Malpighiales > Euphorbiaceae > Bocquillonia > Bocquillonia castaneifolia. The sequence continues at coordinate 10,577 of CANYLF014845603.1, forward strand.
ACGTTTGTCAATTACCTCAATAAAACCAAATGCCTTCTTTGTTCTTTCCTGTTCAGACCTCACTCCATGAGTCTACAATAACACACATCAAAATTATAATTGCTTCATAAAGTAGAAACTCTAAAATGACATCGTTTCATAAAGTATAATAATTAAAAAAGCATATGGAGCTTGACATAGCCGAGAGGAGCAGTGAAAGTTTTGGCGGCAGCGCCAGAAACGGCACCGGCAAGGAAAATGGAAGCGTCTTTAGGCACATAATAACTTAACATAGCAAGTGGATGCTTTAAATATAATTTTTTTAATTACTGTATA
>CANYLF014846617.1:0-10140 GCA_948193215.1 Bocquillonia castaneifolia
AAATTATAAAGCTTATTATTATTATTATTATTATTATTATTATTATTATTATTTTCATTATCATTATATATATATATATATATATATATATATATATATATATATATATATATATATATATATATAAAAAAAAATAAAAAATTGTTATATCAAATCTCTAAAAAAGAACTTTAAATCACCACAAAAATATATTTAATAAATATTGATTAGAGGGAAAAAAAAAGACACATTAAAAATTTATTTAATGATTATTATTTCTTTTAAAATCTTAATAAAATTATATAATTTTAAAATTTTTATCCTAATGTCACGACCCAAACCCGGGTACATGACCGGCGCTAGGAAATGAAAAAGCTATATACTACCGGAACCCGTAGCAAGCCTTTAATCCGTAAATACCGATAATTATAAATAAAGTAGATACCAATCACAATATATGTAAAACATACCACAAGTAAAATTATAATCCCAAACTCATCATAATAAAATATCCAGCATACCGAACTGGTGTCTCACACCTCACACCACTCATAATATATCAAATAATAATCATTATTACACAACATGAAAATTAATTATATTGAAACAAATATCATCAAACGACCTCTCACACCAAACCCAAAATCAAAGAGTTCTACTGCAGCTCTAGAAGGAAAACCACACATATACTGGAAATAAAACACTCGTAGAGTTGCCGGTGAAGTAGGAATCCGGCGTAGAATCTCAACGTAAAAGGTCTGAAAGCAATCCTGAAATAAAAGTGGGTTGAGGGGAGTGAGACCTCACTGAGAGAATTAACATCATATTTATGAAATGCAACCTAAGGCACATGCAATCACATAAGATATATTTTATAATAATAATAGAATATACAAACAGTCATTCACATGTATACCATATATAATCAAACATGGAGGAGAATCGAGGTAGAACACCTATTACACTTCTACCCCCCATAGAGCCTTTAGGCTCACTTAATCCACGCGTTTCACTTTAACCAATATAATTGTCTGGCGCCCGAGACACCCCTCATTGAGCATGCCCCGGATGTATATGAAGTTACGGTCGCCCGAGACACCCTCATCGAGCATGCCCCATCCTTATACCCAAGTTAGTGGACGTACTTGACTCCTGTGTGCACACAGTCTGATGACACCCACCAGGTAGCTCGTTCCACAACTATTCTCCGTCCGCAATCACAGAATCACAAATACACTTTCATCCAATCCATTAATCATGCTCACATAGTATTTATAGTAATAATAATATATCTAATATTATATATATATACACACACACACACACACACCCCTTATCGAGCATGCCCTGTCCTTATACCTGACTCCTGTGTGCACACAGCCTGATGACACCCACCAAGTAGCTCGTTCCACAACTATTCTCCGTCCGCAATCACAGAATCACAAATACACTTTCATCCAATCCCTTAATCATGCTCACATAGTATTTATAGTAATATATATATATATAAATACTATGTGAGCATGATTAAGGGATTGGATGAAAGTGTATTTGTGATATATAATTTATATACAATATCAAGCATATTTATATAATCAATTATGCATGATATATATATGATTTAATAATAAATTTAGACATCAATTAATTAAGTATAACTATTAATAATAATATATAATATTCATATGCATTCTACGAGCAATATTATAAATATGAACTTAACTCACAGGTAGAATGGGCGCCTCCATACGCTCCCGAAGTACTCGGACCTGCTCGGTCTCTCTGACTATTTACAGAATATATAAACAGTAACAAAGACTCAGAATAATGAATAAATCCTAATTTCAAAAAAAATCTAGAATTCTATATAAACGCATCGTATATACATCGGCTTATATCTAGAGTAATTGTAACTTACATTTCAAACGTCTAAACCTGACGACACATTTCACGAGAAAGCCCTACCGAAATTTTGGCAGCATTTTCTCTGTAAATCGGATATCTCTCCACCATAGTGGAGCTCGTTTCTACAAGCAAATACACTTCTATAATCATCACCACATACCGGGCCTATCAATTTACCCGGATTTATCATCACAGACATTACGGCAATTATAATTAATATTTTATTATCACTTATATATCGAACTTATCGCATCATTTATTATATCAAAATATACTTATTTAATGTCCATCAATACCAATTAATATCCTTTATATTAATCCAATATATCTACCGTCTTAATTCGGTTTACGGTCCGATTAATTATTCGATTAATTAATTAACCGTCTATCTTATTCATTTAAATATCTAATAAACTCTAATATAACTAATTTAACATGCTACTAATATATTTAAAGCTTAAACATATAAATTAGACGCCTAACATGCATTTCCGGGATTTCCATACACCGCGTTATAACTTCCGGGATTTTTAATTTAAAAACTACACATCATATGCCTATCGAACCTTCACAAAAGTTATTCAAAATAATTTATAGTATTTTTTTTAAAATAATTTGAAGGCTCGCCGGAGTGGAGCCCACGGCCATTGTCAACGGTGACGCGTGGAGCCCACACTCCACCATTTGCGGTGGCCGGAAGGCCACCAAAGCTTCCAAACAGTAGCAAAATTCTCCTAGAAGGAAAGATCCACTCACCACGAGCCTGAAAAGAGCCACTAGTTGGCTGGATCGGGGCTTCAAAGTCATCGGAGCCGAGAAGGAACGTCAGCTCCGTTCACCGCCTCCTGCCATTCTCTAGCGTCATGCACAGGTGTTTCCAGGGGTTTTGGGAGGCTTTGAAGTTGATTTTGGGGGACTAGTGGCTTGAAAATGGCAGGAGGATCAAGTTCCACGGTGGCCTATTCTTTGTGAACTTTGGAGACTCCAATCTCCCAATTCCGGCAATGGCAGCCTCTGATTTTTATGTCTGTGGATAGATCTCTTTGAGTACTACAATTTAGACTCTTGAATCACTTGAATCGGTGACCAGATGTAGGAGAACGAACGGTTGAAGGTGGAGGTGCTACAGTGACAGTTCTCAGAGAATCTGGGTGCTATAGTGGATATTTTTCCCAAAGTTTTTGTTTTCAATTTCGCCCATCTGCTGGTTTAGAGGATATAAGCAAAGTTTCATGTTTTTATTTTATTCCTTTTCTTTAATTACTTCTTAATCTGAACTCGGATCAATCCCAAATTTTAAACATGAGTTTGTATAATATTTTAACACATTCATTTAGAAAATTAGATTAAAATAATGTCCCGAACTACCATCTTTAATTTTTGAACATTAAACCCGTTTAATTCAATACCTGATCAATTAATTAAATTCTGGAAAAATAAATTTATTTCTGAACTTAATTAATTAAGCATGAATTAAAATAAATTAATCCAGAGAAAATTAATGGCAAAAATCACAGGTATTACATTCTCCCCTACTTAAGAAAATTCGTGCTCTAATTTAAAACATACCTTATTGTAGAAACAAGTGAGGGAATTGTTCTTGCATGTCCTACTCTAACTCCCAGGTGTAGTCCTTAACAGAGTGGTTTCTCCACACCACTTTCACCATTGGAATCGTCTGGATCATAGCTATCTCACCTGATGATCAATGATAGCCACTAGGTATTCATCATACTTTAGATCCTCTCCAATCGCAACATCATCTGTCTGAATCACATGTGAAGGATCTGGAATGTATTTCCTCAACATCGACATATGAAATACTGGATGAATTCTGGATAACTCTGGTCACAAAGTCAGTCGGTATGCCACCTCACCAACTCTAGCTTCAATCTGATACGGACCAATGTACCTTGATGCTAGTTTACCCTTCTTGCCAATTCTCGTTACACCTTTCATAGGTGACACCTTCAAAAACACCCAGTCTCCAACATCGAAAGAAACATCTTTCCTCTTCGGATCTGCATAGCTCTTCTCCCTGCTGAATGTAGTCTTTAACCTCTACTGTATTAATGGAACTCTCTCTGAAGTAATCTGAACCAATTCAGGTCCAGTCAGTTGTTTCTCACCAATATCCCAACACAAATGGTGATCTACACTTCCTGCCATATAATGCTTCGTATGGTGCCATCTCAATACTCGCATGATAGCTGTTATTGTAAGCAAACTCTATCAATGGAATTATTCAGATCCTAATATCCTCCAAAATCCATAGCACACATTCGTAGCATATCCTCTAGAGTCTGTATAGTCCTCTCTGACTATCCATCCGTCTGTGGATGAAAAGCTGTGCTAAAGTTCAGTCTGGCTCCTAAGGCTGATTGCAGTTCCCTCCAGAACATCAAGGTAAAACTGGAACCTCTGTCTGAAACAATCGACTCTGGTACTCCATGCAATCATACAATCTCAAAAATATACAGCTCAGCTAACTTCTGCACAGTATATGTCTTCTTTACAGGTATGAAATGAATCGATTTGGTCAGTCTATCAACAATCACCCAGATAGAGTCGAACCCACTTCAAGTACGAGGTAACCCAGTCATAAAATCCATGGTGATCATGTCCCACTTCCATTCAGGAATGGGTAATGGCTATAACAATTCGTAAGGCCTCTTATGCTCTAATTTCACCTTCTGACATGTCATGCACCTGGACACAAAGTCTGCTATATCTTTCTTCATTCCATTCCACCAATATTTGCTCTTCAAATCATAATACATCTTGGTTGCACAGTAATGTACACTGTAAGATGAATAATGTGCCTCTTCTATGATTTCCTTCTATAGATCATCAACCTTCGGAACACATGCTCTGTTACCCATCCTCAACATACCTTCAGTTGCACCTTATTGTACTTGTGTAATTATCTTCTGTAACTATGGGTCCCGCAACTGAGCTTCCTTTACCCTGTCTAAATACATAGATCTAACTCTGAACTATGCAAATAAACACCCAGATCCATCCAACCACCACTGTAATCACTGGTCAAATAATTGATCTATCTCCCTGTACAAAGGTCTCCTCTGTACACTGATGTGAGCAAGGCTCCTAGCGGATTTTTTGCTCAAAGCATCAGCTACCACATTTGCTCTTCTAGGATAATATAAAATAGAACAGTCATAATCCTTCAGCAACTCTAGCCATCTAACATGTCTTATATTCAGGTTACTCTGTTGAAATATATACTTCAAACTTTTATGATCCATATATATTTCACAAGGTACACCATATAGATAGTGTCTCCAGATCTTCAGTGCAAATACAACTGCTGCTAACTCCAGATCGTGAGTAGGGTAATTCTTCTTATGATTCTTCAACTGTCTAGAAGCATAGGCTACTACACGCCCATTGTGCATCAGTACACACCCTAACCCCACTCGTGAAACATCACAATACACTACAAAAGCCATCAACTCCAGAAGGTAAAGTCAACACATGTGCTGTTGTCAACCTTTCCTTTAATAACTGAAAACTATTAACACAAGCTTCATTCCATTTGAATCTAACATTCTTCTGAGTCAACTTGGTCAATGGTGCTGCTATTCGAGAGAAATCATGTACAAATCTCCTGTAATAACCTGCTAAACCTAGAAAGCTTCTGATCTCAGTGAGTGTAGTGGGTCTGGGCCAATCTAGCACTGCCTCTATCTTCTTTGGATCCACCTGTATACCTTCTTTAGACACTACGTGCCCTAAGAAAGTCACACTGTCAAGCCAGAATTCACACTTTGAGAATTTAGCATATAGTTGCTCTCTTCTCAAAGTCTCCAACACCAATCTCAGATGCTGTTCATGTTCCTCTGCACTCCTCGAATACACCAGAATATCATCGATAAAGACTATCATGTATCTATTCAAAAATGGTCTGAATACCCTGTTCATCAAGTCTATAAAGGCTGCTGGAGCATTAGTCAGCCCAAAGGACATCACTATGAACTCATAATGACCATATCTGGTATGAAATGATGTCTTAGGAATGTCTCTCTGATCCTCAACTGATGATACCTTGACCTCAAGTCGATCTTAGAAAAACACTGGGCTCCCTGAAGCTGATCAAACAGATCATCAATGCGTGGCAAAGGGTATCTGTTCTTGATAGTCACTTTATTCAATTCTTTGTAATCAATACAGAGTCTAAGTGTACCATCCTTCTTTTTCACAAACATGACAGGTGCGCCCCAAGGAGAAATATTGAGCCTGATGAAACCACTATCCAATAACTCCTGTAATTGCTCCTTAAGCTCCTTCAACTCTGCTGGAGCCATCTGATATGGAGGTATAGATATAAGAGCAATTCTGGGAACAACATCAATACAGAACTCTATCTCTCTATCAGGTGGTAACCCTGGTAACTCTTCTAGAAACACATCAGGATGTTCATATACCACTGGAACTCCACTCATATCTCTGGCTGTAACTGTCATATCTCTAACAACTGCTAAGAACCCCTGACATCCCCTCCTGATCAACTTCCTAGCAGTAATTGCAGATATTAGATTCTGAGGCTTTCCAGATTTCTCACCTCTGAACCAAAATTCTTCCTCACTGGGCATTCTGAATATCACCTCTTTCTCTCTGTAATCCAATGTAGCATAATGTTGAGATAACCAGTCCATACCTAGGATTACATCGAAATCCATCACATCTAGAAGTATCAATTCTACCTTTAATTTTTACAAAACACATCAGAAAAAATAATATTAGTGACTAAAACTTCACTCAATGGGGTGGCCACTGACAATGGAGTCAACATCCTAGTCCTCTTACAGCTAACTCTCGATGCAAAAGTAGGAGAGATAAAAGAATGGGTGGCACCAGGATCAAATAAAACAAAAGCATCTGTACCACATACTAAAACAGTACCTGCCACCACCACATTCGAAGTCTATGCCTCCTGGGGTGTGAAGGTAAACACTCTAGCCTGACCTCCACTAGACTGCTGAAAAGTAAATGCCTGCCCTGAGCCTCTGCCTGTTGCTCTACCACCAAACCTTCCTCCATTTCTACCTCTGAAACCTCGGCATTGCTGGTCCATCATTTGATAATTGCCCTGAGAAGGACTAGCCTGATATGGCCCACTCTGATAAGGTCTCCCCTGGAAAGGAGTAGGAAGCTGAGGCCATGGTTGAGGAGATGACAAAGCTGCACTAGATGCTGATGAAGAAAGATGGAACTGTGTCTGGTTAGGTGAAGGATAAAATGGACAGTTCCTCACGTAATGTCCCCGCTGCCCACATCTGAAACATGCATTCGGGGCTAAATGGCACGGTCCTTGATGGACCCTTCCACAATTCTGACGCGTACTAGAACCAGAGCCAGCACTACTGTACCTCTGTACTGTTATACCCAGAACTATATTCGCTGCTGCTACTCCCAGCTCTCAGAAAAGAAAGGGCTTTACCACCATAGCCATGTTTGCCCTTCATCGGGTGGCGGTATCCATAACGAACCCGGGAGGATGGAATAGACTGACCTCCTTTCAATCCCACTTGAAAGGCACTCTGTTGCTGCTGTACACCTCTACTAGCTTGCCCACTACTCTAGCCTACGAATCTAGAACTCCTAGCACCAAAAGATATAGGAACTATAAGATGCCTCTTAAGCCTCTGCTCGATTGCCACAGCCTCAACATAAATGGAATCAAGATCATACCTTTGGGTCTTCATGCTGGCATACTCTGGACCCAAACTAGAAACATACATCTGAACCAGGTCATTTTCATTCTGCACCAAAGGACCAGTAAACCTCATTAATCTATGAAATCTATTCATTTAACTCTCAATAGATTCATTCCGCTCCTTGGAAATCTGTGTAAGAGCTAATCTGTTTTCAAACTGAACATTCGGCGGCAGATAGTGCTGTTCAAACCTCCTCTCAAATTCTTCCCAGGTGATAGGATCTAGGACTGGTCTATTAGCAAAAATGAACCAATCTAAAGCCTCACATTCCATATAGCTCTCCACCATCTGTAATCTCTGTGCATCATTCTCTGCCAATCTAATCCATCCTCTTACCACATTCAGAAAATCAAGGACATCCCCTGTACCATCAAAAGGAACTCTGAACGACCTAATGAACATGCTGGTTACCTCCAGATCAGTCATGTGTCGAGGTGGTTGTAGTCCCTGAGCAATACCCCGAGCCATGGCTTCTAAAACGGCTGGGTCAACTCCTACAAATCCCTGTGCTGGCTATTCATGTATTTCACCCCCTTCAGGTTCATCTTCGGTGCGTTGGCGCATCCTCGGATTCCTCGGTGTACCTCTGCGCCTAGGCTGTTCAGGTTCCTCCAGAGCAGGAGAAATTTTTCCATGCTGCAAACTAGCATCATCTTCCTGTTCAGCCTGTGGCGGCGGTACGTTTCTACGTCTTCTAGGCAGCATTCTGAAAATAAAACATGCATACTATAACAACTATATATAAATTTTAACGGAATGCTAAAATCTAAAATCAAGGAAGACTTAACAAAAATGATAAGGAATCCTATGTTGTAGTAGTTTCAAGAAACACTCTGACACTTTATATAATTATATCTATAAAATAAAACCAATGTCTCTGAAACCAACTTTGTAACGACCCAAACCTGGGTACATGACTGGCGCTAGGGAACATGAAAGCTATATACTACCGGAACCCGTAGCAAGCCTTTGATCCATAAATACTGACAATTATAAATAAAATATACCAATCTCAATATATGTAAAACATACCACAAGTAACATTATAATCCCAAACTCATCATAATAAAATATCCAGCATACCAAGCTAGTGTCTCACACCTCACACCACTCATAATATATCAAATAATAATCATTATTACACAACATGATAATTATATAGAAATAAATATCAACAAATGACCTCTCACACCAAACTCAAATCAAAGAGTTCTACTGCAGCTCTAGAAGGAAAACCACACATATACTGAAAATAAAACATACATCGAGTTGCCGATGAAGTAGGAATCCGGCGTAGAACCTCAACGTAAGAGGTCTGAAAGCAATCCTGAAAAAAAAGTGGGTTGAGGGGAGTCAGACCTCACTGAGTGAATTAACATCATATTTATGAAATGCAACCTAAGCCACATGCAATCACACAATATATATTTTATAATAATAATAGAATATACAAAGGGTCATTCACATGTATACCACATATAATCAAACATGGAGGAGAATTGAGGTAGAACACCTATTACACTTCTACCCCCCATAGAGCCTTTAGGCTCACTTAATCCACGCGTTTCACTTTAACCAATATAATCGTCTAGCTCCCAAAACACCCCTCATCGAGCACGTCATGTCCTTATACCCAAGATAGTGGACGTACCTAACTCCTGTGTGCACACAGCCTAATGACACCCACCAGGTAGCTCGTTCCACAACTATTCTCCGTCCGCACTCACAGAATCACAAATACACTTTCATCCAATCCATTAATCATGCTCACATAGTATTTATAGTAATAATAATTTATCTAATAATATATATATATATATATATATATATATATATATATATATATATATATATATATATAATTTATAAACAATATCAAGCATATTTATATAATCAATTATGCATGATGTCTATATGATTTAATAATAAATATAAACATCAATTAATTAAATATAACTATTAATAATAATATATAATATTCATATGCATTCTACGAGCAATATCATAAATATGAAATTAACTCACAGGTAGAATGGGCGCCTCCGTGCGCTCCCCAAGTACTTGGACCTACTCGGTCTCTTTGATTATATACAGAATATATAAACAGTAACAAAGATTCAGAATAATGAATAAATCCTAATTTCATAAAAATTATAGAATTCTATATAAACGCATCGTATATACATCGGCTTATATCTAGAGTAATTGTAACTTATATTTCTAACGTCTAAACCCGATGACACGTTTTACGAGAAAGCCCTACCGAAATTTCGACAGCATTTTCTCTATAAATCGGATATCTCTCCACCATAGTGGAGCCCGTTTCTGCAAGCAAACACACTTCTATAATCATCGCCATATACCGGGCTACCAATTCACCCGGATTTACATTATGGTAATTATAATTAATATTTTATTATCACTTATATATCGAACTTATCGTATCATTTATTATATCAAAATATACTTATTTAATGTCCATCAATACCAATTAATATCCTTTATATTAATCCAATAT